>CABFWB010000578.1:67681-100035 GCA_902151455.1 Timema bartmani
AATAATAATAATAATAATAATAATAATAATAATAATAATAATAATAATAATAATAATAATAATAATAATAATAATAATAATGAGCACCGTGTCTTACTATCCGTTCGGGTTGTACGGTTAAGTACTAATTAAGCTAGGGGGCTAGGAATGGGGATGGCTGAATATAGAGGAAGTGAACCTGCATTTGCGTGATGGGAAGGTAGAAAACATTTAGGAAAAATCACTCCCAGTTCACCCAACCGATATTCGAACCTCGATCTCCCTGTCCTCGGCAGTCTAGCTTAACACGAAACAAGCACGTTAGCTAACTACGTCATCGAGGCGGGTCAAAATGTTGGAAAAGGAGTATGTAGGGAAAAGACCACAGAGGAGGCCAAGAAAAAGATGGGAGGAGCAGAGAACAGAAAGTGTTCAAGTGAGAGGAAAAGAATGGAATAAATTAAAGGAGGAAGAGTGGTGAAGGATACTAAACTGACCAGGCCACAGGTTGGAAACAGTGGATGATGATGATGATTATGATGATGATGATGATGATAAAGGGCTTTACATTAAAGATGATAATATCGGGTTGATTCTGCCAATTTAATGAAGTGTTTGTTACAAAACATTTTACATTGAAAAATAATTTTTCATAGTTGTTGTTACCGTTCCGGTTGTTAAACTTTCCCAATTCGAGCACTGCATATAGCACGAACGGGTAGTATGACTATGGGTGGGAAGTAAATGTTATCCTTAGATTTATCTTTAACTTACGTATTTAATGCCTGTACGGCTAGTCTTAGGGTAGACTGTGAAGCTCAGTCGAATGAAGACCGTTCACTTCCTGTTCCAGTCTATAGCGTTTCTATCTTCTGAGCTAAGAGTCCCGTGCTTAATTACCTGATTTGCCGAAAAAAAATATTATTGGTGAAATGAGGGTTTCCCCTTTCACAGTGATTAATTAACGGCTGGGAGCTGGGTGTTGTGTTTGTTTTAGATTTAAGTTAATTTGTAAGTCACGTGATGATATTGTCAGTCGACTCAGAAAGTGCTTGTTAAGTATCTCAAATAGATCAATAAAATCTCACTCACTTCATGTTGATCTCCATGCACCTAAGAATGGTTGTCATTCGAATGAGATTTATAGTCTCGGGCCTAGGGTCAAAGATCCATCCAGGCTTTTTTTTAGCTCCGTGTCTTACTACCTGTTCAGGTTATACGCATATGTACTAATTACACTAATGAATTAGGGATGAGGAATGTTGAATTTAAAGGAAGTGTACTCACATTTGTGTGTAGGGAGCGTGGGTAACCATTTTGAAAAAAAAAACATACTCAGTACACCTGAGCAGGATTTGAACCACGATCTCTTTGTCACCAGCAGTCTAGTCTATTGCGAGAGTGACGTCTTAGACTATGCGTGTCCCGAATCAAGTTCCATCCAGTAGGCCTACGTTTACCACTTTGCTTAAAAAAAAAAACCCAACCAAATGTCACATATATACTTTTATTGGCCTTAAAAATGATAAATTTTGACCCCCTTATTTGCGTTCTAATAACAGACAAAGTCAAATGCAATTATTTGCTGCTGGGAACAGTCTGAGGATAGAGCTTGTTCTATTCAGGTAAAACTTCTTTTCTAGTTATGTTGGTTGAAATGTGTAAACAATACTTTGGAAACCATTATTCACAGCGTTTCACAGTTGTTACTGCACATTTTACTCTCTGAAGTTGAACTTTTAACTTCAGTTCACATTTGGCAGAGATGTTTCTATTCATGTCTAAATGCTCATGGCTTGAATATAATAAAATGTTATGGTTTGCCAAAACCTTCTCTCACAATAATCCTGATAAGTATGAAAATATGACATTTACGGCAAAATCTAATTTAAAAATATATATATATATATATTAATGATCCATGATGTGAGCCCACAAGCGAGCTATTACGATCAAACGGTCTCCGCTGCTAGCGATGATATAGCCAACGTTTGCGGATAGAGGGTGTCATTTGGTCATCACAACGAGTCCTCCCTCCGTTAATATCAGTTTTCTCAACCAGAGCTGCTACTTCCTTATTCAAGTATCTCTTCATTTGTCCTCACAGGATTGAGTTTAACCCCGTTTCATACCCACTGTTTGAAAGAAAATTTTTGGAAATTCTGGGGATTGAGTCTAGATATGTGGCCAGGAAATCTGACCACTATAACAAAGGCGGTCAATTTTAAACATTGATGCTACAATTTTTTTTTAATCGTTCAATTGACCAATATGGTTACTAATTTTTCACTTAGGTTTTATAACCTTTTATTTAAGACAATTTTCTATCATGTTATTTGTCAACACTGTCAATACTTTCATAGACTGGTCAAATAAAAGAGTTGATAGCGTATAGTATAGTATTGGTATTGAGCAACCATTTTAAGTTTTTAAAGAAAACATATAATCGTTTTCTCACGAAAACTGTAAGCTGTTGGGAATTGTAATTACATGATGAGAACTAGAAAAATGATAAATGATTAGTTCGACTAAATAAGTGAGATAAAGTTGTGATACAATAAATAATTACTGCCACAATACTGTTTACTACAGGCGTCTTCAACCTTTATATGTTCAAGGGCCAAAGGCCAAAGTTTCTGTCTCTTGTTGGATCGTGGGCCGCAGTACTTTACCGACGATATTAGGATTACATATATACTAAAATATTAGTGTCAGCTCATTCTCATACAATTATACTCACACTAGGGATTAGGATTTTCTCCCGCAGGTGTAATTTCGAATTTCTCGTGAAGTACTTTCTCTTCTTTTATTTGTGTCTATCTTGATATATCTCTTAGCAGGAGGTATCGCGATTTGTCTTGTCTACTAGAGTTGTTATTTAGCAGTTCAAATTATAAGAACGTAATTTTTTTCACGTAAAAATCAAAAATCGTTTATAAAATAACATAAAATATCTATTTTGGTCATTTTTTCTCTTGAAATAATTTTATATTTTTCATGATCCAGTGGGCCGCGGGCCATGGGTTGAAGATCCTTGGTCTACTACTTTCAGAAAGGGAAGAAAAACGTGCACTCTAACAAAATTAAATTTTCGTCATTTTGATGAAAGTAAAGAGCTCGATTGATAATGCAAATGGAAAAACAGTTCTAGAAAGGTCAGAAAAAATATATTTACCTTCACAAATCTTTGTTATCACTTCTCATTTTAAAACGATTTAATTTAGGGAAGCTTACTTTGCTCACCCTTCTACAGCTGACGAATCTGGTTGTAGCTCTAATCTGTCACGTGAATGTGATAAAGTTTAATTAGAGCAGTGCAGATCTTACCTCCATATCAAAATCTTCAAAACGTTTCCTTTGATCTGACCCGCAAGAAACCAAACCAACCATCTGACCCCGAGATAAGGAGACAGCCACCGTTGCGCTGGTAGAAAAATGTGCCGTTTGTGTGCCTGAATTGCTAAGGAAAATCTACAGCACATCCTACATTTTTAGCCCGCATGACTGTAAGTTAACCAGATTATCAGACTTTCTTTTCCTGTTCTACAAGTCACTCTGTTCTTAAAACGTCATTGTTGAAAGTTTTACCATTTTTTTTAGCACTGATTCTTTCTACACTTTCGAGCTATACGCGTGTAGGTTGTTCTGATAATTACGCTAGTGGTTTTAAGGATGAGGAAAGCTATATTTAAAGAAATCGTAGCCACATTTGCTTGGAGGGAGAGTGGAAAAATATGTTAGAAAAAACACCCTCAGTACACCCAACCAAGATTCGAACCTCGATCACCCGGTAATCACCAGTCTAGTTTACTGGAGCCTTAGACCACGCGGCCACTAAAGTGGGTTTTTACATATTGAAACATTATTACTTTTTATCATTCGTTTATTATAAGGTGCAATTAAAGACTGATAATGTGTCGTACTTAAATAAATATGCCTTACCTAACTAAAAATAAATTTGGTATGACTTATATAATTTTAAACTACAATTTATTTTTAACACTACTTCTTTAGTGTGATCAAGCGATATTTTAACTATTTGAGCACATTCTTTTTTGATCGTAGTCCCTGGATTTACAAATGTTTGAGTCTAGACTAAACATTACATTTAATTTTTGTAAAAATAGCTTTAATTTATTTATTGGAATGTATTGAAGTTTTACTTGATATTAATGTGTGTTTACATCTCAAATTTTAAGCCTAGCCACGTATTGATTTAGAATAAATTCAATGTATTCTATACATTAGAGTTAATATGAGATCATGGATACAGGCTGCTAATTAATAACATTGCTTTTAAAAATAATTTTAACATTTAGTAATAAGCATTCAAGTCCTTACTATAGTTATCAAAACATCAAATAGAGGAAATGCGCTGATATTTCTATTTTATAGTTCATTAAATTAAATTCTTATTTCATACACTAATATTTCATGTGATTTAAACATTTTACCTGAATTTTCCAAATTACGTGCGCTTAAATCTTCAGCAGTTTTTCAAGCACTTCTAAATGGGTTTGTAATAACAAATTTCTTGTTTGTCCCATTTCGTGCACAGAATGACAGAGGAGGTCTGAACCATTAATTTACATTTAAACAAGAGCATTCCACTTGTGATTTAATTTAAGATCAAAGTGCTACACAAGAATTTTTTTTTCAAATACAATAATTTTAAAAACATTTATATGAGCGTAGCCAAAATAATTTTAAGCAAATATCGACCAAACTAAGTAAATATGGTCTATATAGTCTTTTACTTGAATATATTGACAAGATGAATTTGTATTTATGAATTTAATAAAAAGGTCATGTTATTAGGTGGAAAACCTTTTGCAAAGTCACGATGCATCATCTTAATTTTCCATAAGTTTTTAAAATAGTGGACATATTTAGACCGTGTCTAAATCAACATATATTACTAAGCCAAGCTTTATAGTAACCTGAACCAAGCCAACCTGGATAAAATAATCTTAAACCCATATTTGATTTGGGAAGTATATTGAAGCTAGATTAGATAAATCTGAGTTAATTAAAATCATTTTTAGATAAAACAGAAGACGTTCGATTATCTATGGAGAAACACTTCACAAACTATATTAAAATTTCAATATTTTATACATATAGTGTGGTACTTCTAGTATAATCATGGACATTCTATACAAAGAAGTAACTCCTAAGCCCATACTGGATGCTGTCGTGGGAAATGCGTCAACAAGACTTGATATTGACTTAGAACGAAATGAAGGATACTTAGAAAATATAAGCCCCTTCAGGTACAATGAATAAAAACACACATACTGCAACTCATTTTAATTATGACACTGTCCGTATGGAGGAGCTCTTTCGAGCCGCAGATGGCTGTGGTATCTGCTAGATCGAGATACTCGTACATTTGTTTGCTCATATGTATCTGAAGATTTCCACACAGCCATCATAGACTCAGCCTTAAATAATGAGTGAAGAATGACCCTAAGCATGTTACGAATCCTGGATAGCTCACTGGTAGAGCATTGGTTCGCTAAGCCAAAGCTCCAGTGTTCATTTCCCATGTCCAAGCTTCATTTTTCAAATAATTTAAATCAACCTTCAAGTACGTTAAGTATTTTATAGCAATTTCTTTGTGTAACAAATACTTGGATTAAGTCAATAAATATGATAAAAAGTTCGGTATGCTTTATTTTATTCTGTGCAAACATGTAGGTCTATATTAATAGAGCTCAATACCACCAAAATTATATTTAACAATTGGACGGACACTAAATTAACACATGAACAATGACATAAAATTAATTGTATTTTAATCATGATACTTTTTTTAGCACTGCATGTTACTACCAATTTGGGCTATACGCTTATGTACTAATTACGCTAAGGGGTTGGGGATGAGGAAGGTTGTATATAGAGGAAGTGCGTGAAGAGAGAGAGAGAGAGAGAGAGAGAGAGAGAGAGAGAGAGAGAGAGAGAGAGAGAGAGAGAGAGTGGGAAACCATGTAGGAACAACCATTGTAATTATTGTTTACCGTTACAAACTATTTTGAGACTGGTTTCCTAGAAATAATTTGTGTTTGTGTTAGTTTTGAAAAAAAAAAGCGCTCACAGGAAGTCAATAAAACTGATAGTATTCAGAATAACGTGTGGTGCTTTTGAATACTTTGAAGTGAAAACATAATTATTTGGGATAAATTCTAATACTATTTAGAGAATAAACATTCATCCCAGATAAAGATATTATATTCATGAAACAATTATTCTACTTTATCAATGTCAGCAATGTTATCAGTTCAAGCGCTAAGTGCACATCCTGGTATTGTTCATGAGGTAGAAAATTCCCTTTTATTATTTCCGATTTAGGACAAAAATTTGAAGATACAATCACTATGGCTATGAGACCAGTGATATCTCTCATCTATTCCTCTTTGAATATACATTGTTGCACCTCATAAATGGTTCTGGCAAAATGTAATCTATTTACAGATTTATCAAATTTTTCGACGTCCGTGCGTAACTTAAATAATATTTTATTAAAACTATTTTTTTTGCAATTTAAAAAGTGTTATGCACTTTATACGCATATATTCAAAATAACTTCACTTTATAATTTCTTACTAACCGAGATCTATGTACAATTTAGTAAATTTTGTAAAAACAGTTTTAAAAATAGGCCTTTTTACTTTATTGCGTACGTATTGTGAAACAGTAGATTATATTAAAATTTTTCTTATTGCTAAACAAAATTATTATGAACAGAAATTCTTCTCCGAATACATAATTTTTAGTAGAATATATTATTGTTGTAAGGGAAGTAGTTTATTGTTTAGTTAAAGCCAAGCAAATAAAAACAGCTCTTTATACATTTTTTATACAGTCGGATCTCCAAAATTTTGTTTGAAGATCCAAAAATATACCATACTCAAAACCAAACATTAATAAATTAATTTGCAATTCTGGTTTGCGTATTTGCGTTACTATAGAGTATAGATTATTGCTGTGGCTTTCTTATGTTATATTTATTCTTGTCCGGATATTTAGATAAGTAAATATCATGTATTTATACTGAGATAAGGGTCACTGGTTTGATTCCTATAGATGAAAATGGCTTTTTACCTTTAACATTAATAAATTAACGGCCGGAGTACGGGTGTCGTGTCTGTTCTAGATTTAAATTAGTTTCTACGTCGTGTGTTGATATAATCTGTCGGTTAACAACGTGCACGTTCAATTCCTAAAAACAAAAAAATATACATTTTCATATTTTGGTGTATTTTCGGAAAACAAAAAAAAAAAAAATTTGAGAAAATTAAGCACCTAGAAATGTAGTGTTCCAATTCGTGGTTGTTTGCTGTTGCCTGGCGAAGTGCAGGAAGTGCGGGAGGGAAGGGCGCATCAGCCCACGTTTTCAGCGCAGAAACTTCGCAATGTTTTGTAACATCCGCACTCGGCTCTTGTACATCATATATAAACCTGTGGCGTCAAGACTAATTTACATTTAAAAAAAGAATATTTTTTTTTTCAAAAAATGACATATTATTAATAAAATACCATTAACAAAATTAATATAAAATGCTAGTTTTTGCAAAATAATTAAGAATGAAATCACAATTTTATCACTTTCACAACTAATATACATAAAACGCTAAGATACAGTAAGATAAAGATAAGTTAAAATAAATAAATTAAAACAGGATCTAAATACAATAAGTTTAGGCTTTAAAAGATAAATTGATAAATTAAAAACTAGATACACTTTAAGTTGTTATTTTCGAGCACTATAATTTTTCCCCTTACAACTGATATAAACTGATATATTATTTTAAAAATCTTTTTTGAATTTATTTGCGATTCCTATTTTTTATTTGTCCTTAAGTATTATCTGATAAATGAGCAGAAAATAATACAGCGACATGTTTGTCTAATTTCTCTAGAAATTTTTATTATTTTGATATATCTTCTGATATTTTATTTACTGAAAAAGGTCAATACATTAACTTTCACATTCAATAAAACCAAAGTAAATAATATCTATATAGTATAAGTTTACCTAATACCACATTGGTCTAATTTAGTTATTCATTTATTTTGTACATTGCTTTTTTTTAATCAATTTTTAACATTCCATAGCTTATTTTCTTCAAACTATTTTGGAAACATTTAAACATAGCTAGAAAGGAAGGTTCGGGTATACAAATCGTATTTGTTGAAGTAATATTATTAATAAAGATAAAGTTATAGTTAATAAAGTGACACGCATCGTTGGCTGCATGATCTAACGCGTTACTCTCGTAGTAGACTAGAGTTGCGATGGTGGGGAGATCGGAGTTCGTATCTCAGTCGGGTGTACTGAGGGTGGTTTTCCCATTCTACTTCCGCTTAAATGCGGGTACAATTCATATAATTATAGCCTTCCTAATCAACCATTAGCGTATTTATTACATAAGCGTATAATCCGAAAGGGTAGTAAGACGTGATGCTAAAAATAATTAAATAAAGTGGATTTTCTTTTCTTAAAGAAATAAAGAGCTTCCTAAATTTATTTTTCAAATCAAATTGCTCTTTCTTACTATTATCATGAAATTCTTTTGTTAGTCTTATTTTCAAAGTGAAGTTCAATGTTTTGTCACTAAATAATTTTCCAAATTAGTATTTTGACCTATTTTTGAAATTCCACTGAGATATTAAACTTTTATTAACTATGTGAAGTTGTTATATAATTTCAAACATGCTGTATGTGTGTAAATGCTTGAGTATGATTCAAATTTAACTTCACTTAAGTATTATAGGTTCCGTACCCACAAAATCAGGCTTATTTGCTCTTGTTTTTCAATGACGGGAAAGTTGGTGATTGAATCTCAGCTGGATGTACTGAAGAGAATTTTTTCCCTAAATGGTTTCCCACTATTCCGCCACACAAATGCTAATACACTTGCTCTAATGTATACCTTCCTCATTTCTAGCTCATTAGCGCTGTTATATTTGTGTAATCAGAGTGGCTACTAGGATGCAGGGGAAAATAAATAAATAAACAAGTGACGTAAGCAGCTGTCAAAACAGAATGTAAGAAAATTACTAT
This sequence comes from Timema bartmani, assembly GCA_902151455.1. Lineage (NCBI taxonomy): Eukaryota > Metazoa > Arthropoda > Insecta > Phasmatodea > Timematidae > Timema > Timema bartmani. Next base: position 76,728 of record CABFWB010000578.1, read on the forward strand.
TATTGAACCTAAGCAGATTTGCCGGATCTTATTAATCATATAATCAGATGGTTATATAACAAATATTATATATAACCCAAAGGTATTCATTTAATTTTTTTAGCCATGTTTTACTATTTGTTAAGGCTATGTACTAGCTATGCTGATGGTTTTGGGGATGAGGAAGGTTATAATTTATAGGAAGTGTGTCCCCATTTGCGTGTAGGGAGTTTTGAAAACAATTTTGGAAAACAATCCTCAGTACACCTGAGTGAGATTCGAACTTTGATGTCCCCGTCCCAGGCAATTAGCCATTATTTTGTTATGGAGGGGTTCCATTACACTAAATTTTTATGAATGAACTTGTTTTTTAATTGAAATTTTAAAATTATTATTATTATTAGCACCGCGTCTTACTACCCGTTCGAGATATACGCACTTACGCTAATGTGTAGTGGTTGGGTGATTGTGAGATGAAATGGAGGAATTACAGTTTAACGTGGAATCCGAACCACAGTGGAGGCCTGGCATTCCACACATTCACAATTTGTGATTAATACACGCCTTGTCAGAGGTGAAGGAAGGGTTTGGCAATCAGATAAATCTGTGCGGGGACCGAGGATTGAGCCCCGGATCCCCAGCGCACAAGTCCGACACCTTATCCCTAGACCGCCAGGTCACCTGAAATTTTAAAAGTAAAATGCTATTAACACTGATGCATAGAAAGAGAATTACTCTTTAAATTTCATCATTTACACAAAAACAATTGAATAGTTTGGAATTATAAAAAGGACAATATTTTTTTAAGGTTTTAATTAGAAATTATGGCGTATTGCTGTATACATTAAGAAACTTATTTAAAATCATTAGAAAAACAAAACTATTTAAACAATAACAACGTTCTTTTCTCTTATTGTAACATAACATCTGATACATCTTCTGCTTTAAAAGGTACAGGATAATGCACAGACTTTAGTGCTAAGACAGTTAATCTTTCGTTACCCTTTCTTTTCCTTAAATACGTTTTTATTCTTTTGAGTCAGGATAATGATCTCCCAGGTTTACATGTAGATACTGTTAAGCATGCTATGACATAGAGTAAATGTCGACTATATGTGTAGAAATGCTTGTGGCAAGTATCTAAAATATACATTATTTAAGTTAGGATGGTAGATTTATCTATGGAATTCCTTTGTTGGTACCACAAGATGTACTTGGCTTTAAGTGCTGTTTGAGACACCCTGTGTTCATAGTGAGCCTTCAGATATTCTCTACAAGGTTCGGTTTACAGTTTTTGGTAAGCAACATCTCAATAGTAGATAAAAACTTCTTATTTTGGCTGAATCTCCGTTCGAGATTCACATTGAGTCCGTCTACAGATGGTAAGAGGAGTGTTCTTCTATAGTATTCCTCTAGAGAGTCATAGGGATTGTTGTCAATATTTTTTTATTTGCTTGCCTTGGGACATCAATCTGAATTTAAAAAATAGTCCCAGCAATAGCTTTAGATTTCTGAAAGATCTTAATAATCTCACTTTTATCTCTGTCGCATAGTGCGGGGATCTTTTAACCTCTGCAGAATATCTTCACTGAACTTAACTTCAGAAGCTAGTTCATTCTGAGGATTTTAACAGTTTGCTGGAAGTGGTAAAGTGAGGCTTAAAAGGTATTCACAAATTAGCACTGCCACAATGAAGCTTCCTATTTCCATGGCAGCTAGAAGTGTTGATGCATTAGTTGAAAATGATCGGTCCATTTCTGATAATTTTTGAAGTCTGGGAACTATCACAGGAAGAAGCTTGACAATAGAATTTACAGAAGCCTGGCACTCAATAAACCTTGTTTAACAGACCCCCAGGAGTCTTGATTTTTTATTTTGGCAGAATCTTGGTACCGTTTTATTTTAAAGGGTTTCCTGCTTGAGCAGTGTGGCCAAAGAATTGAGTTACCTATTTTAACACTCCAAGGGATTCAGTGAGGACTAAATTCAGGTGATGACTTGAGCAATGAACATAAAATCACTTTTGGATAATGGAGAAGAATTCTTGTTTGAATATTATTTGTACACCCACTCATTATTGAAGCTCTGTCGTATCCTTCCTGACCAATTAAATGATTTTTCTAGGTCAATGCCTAAGTCATTTCATGAGCCCAACATTTTTTGCAGATAAATCTGATAGTGGTAAAAGAAATCACGAAATCTTCTCTAAGTAACTTCATTTCGTATGTATCTAATGCACAGTGAGAACTGCTCCTGACCAGTTGCAGCAGGGGTTTCATCTCCAATAATAGACACACACTCTGTATTGTTGATATGTTTGGCTGAATTTTCTTGAGATAGCTGACCACAAATTCTAAAATATCATTTTGAATTTCTGGGCTAAGTACAATATACTCTTGGTGCCATGAAATAAGTAGTTCTTTAGTTTTACATGAACGCTTGCTCGGTACCTTTTGATAGGCTCTGAACATTCAATCCTTATTCTCAGGCTTTTCAGGAGTGATATGACTTCTTTCATAATTCCTTAAGAAAGGTTGATGTTGGGTAACTCCACCACTGCTGACTGAATCCCGACCCCACTCCATCTCCGCCTTTTATATTGGCAAGAAAACCCCACATTTTCGGTGGAAGTGAAGTGAAAGGTCGAGAGACAGAAAGAGTGGTAGAGGTAAACCCGGCTGAAGCCATTTCTTTATTAACATAAACACATAGTCTAAATATTAGTCAAATGCATGAGGAGCTCTAGCAATAACAGCTAACTGTCTTAAATACTCAATTCGTTGAATCAGAGGCGCCATCCTCTTCCTGAAGTATGCCAGCGTGGTGCTTGGAAGCGTCCTCCTACTGGGCCTGCGAAGCATTTCACTGGGCCTCGATCACAATATATCACATGGACTTGTTGGGGAACCAGTGGCTGAAAGACTGGTGGACAAATGGCCGCTGTAGCACCCCCTCTTGAGGCTGCTATTGCGACGTTCCAACAATTGGTCAGGGTAACATACAGGATATTAACTCTGTGAAGAAGAATATATTGTGAGGTTTCTGGAAGCGTTGGGTACAAAGCCGCTAAGGCGAGAAAGAAGTTGGCTTGATGTTTGTCACGCCTGGTGGCAATTCCAGGGCTTCGGTCTATAGAGCCAGACACACACGTAGTTATGCTGATTTTTCTGTTTGAAGCCGTGGTGCGTCTGGTGGCATCAATGATGCTCAGGCCTCTGGTGTGGCTTGCGCTGTGGGTGGTGGTGCTGATGATGTTGACTGGAATGACACGGTGGCTCCAGAAAGATGAGATTGAAGTCTTCTGAAACGCTCTTCGTTTGCTGCCATCTAGTTTTGAAGTTCTGTTAGAGAGCGATTACTTGATCTTGTGGATGAGCAATTACAGTTTTAGGTTCTTTGTTGAATTTAACTATACATACCGGGATTGATATTGGACTTTTTGGTGTGTTAAATCGGCCTGGAGTTATCAGCAGCTCCCTCGTGCCACAAGATATGATTGATTCTATGATGAGTATGATAGAAGCCCTAGTCTCTTCTTGCTATATCCTTCTCTAACTATCCAAAATAGTAATCAGGTTCTATATTTTACTTGAAGTTACTTTCAAAATGTTATTAACAGAACTACTGCCGACCTATGGTAAACTATTAGTGAGTGGTCCTGAAACACTGTATCCTTCCACTTTCTAAACGGTTGGCCTACCAATGAAGCCTTCCGTACTGACAGGTCACCTTTCCTTACATCTTCTAATGATAAAAGAACGCTATACTTACAATAATCTCCATCCTTTAGCGTTGAGTAAGCAAGCCATTCTCATCTTTGAAACCCACCATTCTGAAACTGTTTTACAGAAAACTTGACTGACGCTTTTAGCACGAAAACTTCCTTCAATACAGTGCGTTTGCATTCTTCTGTGGTTTTGATATATATATGGATGGTTGAAATATATTTTCAGAAGTTAATCCTATATAAACTTGAGAAAGACTTACTTTTTACATATAGTTTTGTTGGTATCTTGTTCAAGAGGTCTGGGGGATGAGCTGCAAGAAATATGCTGGCCTGCTTCTTTTCGTGTAATAGAGACCTAGTTTCATTGAGGCTCAATTGGCTTTCTTTGTCCGAGAACTTGTGAGCAGAGATGAGGGCTGAGACTACTCAGAAGGTGTTTCTTCCTTTTATGGACTCTAAAATGAAAGCGAGAAAAGTTGTGGTTAAAAAAGTATTTCATAATTTTTTAATTTATAGTAAAGTTGGGTTCAAACTTAAAAGGAGCACAGAAAGTTTACCTCTACCCCTTGATTTACGGTTAAGGGATTAATAACCTTGAAATATATTAAGCAATCATTATTAAATATTATAATAAAACTTACCCTTGTAGTAAAAGAAGAATCAGATTAGGTTTTCCTTTTCTTCCGTGTTACTAACTTGTCCATACGTAGAAACAACATTACCGTTTAGTTTATTTACTGATGAGCTACGAATTAGGGATGTGAAGAAACTATCAAAATACTTTACTAATATCGATATTTTCCTTTCGATACTAGTATTTTTTTACTCGACAAGTTTTTTCCGATACTTTTACTAATATTAATACTCACACTTCGGTATCGGACCGGTATCGAAAGAAACAACTTTTTTGTTATTTTCACTCATGCTCAAATTATTATTAAATGTTTACTATGGTTAAAGAAGGGTACAAAATATATTTTTAAAAATATTACTAATCATATTTGGCTATTAAGTAACTTTCCATCAGCTAAATTTTTATAGACATTTTGAAAGCTGGTATGGTAAAACCTTTTATAATATCCATTATACAATACTATCTATAATACCTTCCAAATTCCAACACATAATATAGACGTGATAGACCTAAATATCTTATAATATGGTTAAATCATTAATATTTTAGTGTTCAAATAAATATGAAAATACAATTATTACTATGCAAAAGTTGCATAATTATTTGATAAAAAAAGTTTTTCCAGATTAAAATTTCGATACCGATACTTGCTGCTATCGATTCTTTTCTTTCGATAATAGTCCGGTATCGATATTTTTCTTCCGATACTTTAAATGATTACAGCATCGATACTTTTCTCTTGATACCACATCCCTACCCTATCACTAATACGAATCCAAACGACTCCAGTTCTGGTGTAATAAGGGGCATATATCTATAATAAAAAAAGGGGTGGGGGGATTTACCACGGTAGTCCATTTAAGATAACAAATACCTCGAAAATAGATTTCACTTCATCCCTTTATTACTTGATGTAAGCATCACTATTTAGTTTCTTTAAATTTTTTCACCTTCTTTATTTTTTCTTAGTGTTTGTTTTTCTCTTTTCTTTTCAATCATTTTTTTCTTAACGTGCCTGCTGGGTGTGTAATTAGTTGGGATTATTGGACCCTATAACTTGGCCTGGCATCTTATGTTCTGCTAGTAGGTGCTGTCTTTACAATCGGTACAGTCAAACCAAGAAGTTTAATGTAATATAAATTTCAAATCTACATTTGCAATTATCGATTTGGACACATTAATACAAATATTAACTATTAGAATCATGTTAAAAAAAAAGATCAATTTATTCTAAATAAGGACATTGTGTACCACAAAATGAAATAAAATCAAATTATCGGAAAGTAAAAAGAACAGTATTAAATATAATTAGAAATGATGTAACAACTTTTAAACTACTTATAGCCTACATTAAACAATCTTTTTTTTTTAACAAAGTATAAATATTTTACTATGCACATCTCATATGAATATCTAGTTTTACTAAACTTCAGCCCTATACATTAATTAAGTTTACTTTACCTTAACACCCGCCTTGGTGGCATAGTTGGCTAACGCGCTATTCATGTTGAGCTCGACCGCCAGAGGACGGGGAGATCGAGGTTCGAATCTCGGTCGGGTGAACTGGGGGTGGTTTTTCCTAAATGGTTTTCCACTCTCCATCCACGCAAATGCGGGTTCACTTCCTCTAAATTCAACCCTCCCAATTCCTAATCCATTAGCGTAATTAGTACTTAAGCGTATAACCCGAACGGGTAGTAAGGCGCGGTGCTAAGTATATATAATACTTTACCTTAACAATGGTACAGGAAAAGCATAAAATAGCAAGTTTGGCCCCTTATAGCTCGTGAACTGTAATGATTTGAAATCATTTAACTACTAATTATAGCTTATCATTATACACTTGTTATAATGGTGCAATAAAATTTTACTGTCGAATTAACATAAAAGATGTTTGTGAAAAGGTCTGAAACAAAATTGATATAAGAGGCACAGGAATACCAGAGTATTCGGTTCAGAAGAGAGTTGAATATCCCTGGTTCAATTCCAGTCCAATCCTAGAATTGTGTAATAGTTTAAGTTGATACTTCCACTTTCACACTCATGAGCTAAAAGGTTGAAGGACTGGATGTTGCTTCTGTTCTAGAGTTGATTCAGTATTTAGAGCGCGTGTTTATATAAACAGTAAGCTCAGAAAGTATAAGCTTGTTAACCTCAATACAATTAATATTCATAAGACTCTAGTATCCACACAGGTGGCCACATGGTACAAGGGGTTAGTCTCGTAATAGGCCGGTGACAGGTAGATTGAGTTTTAATTCTTGGCTGAGCTTAATGGAAGTAATTTTCCAGTTGGGATTTTTTATGTTGATTTTTACATTCCCTATCCAGGATAATGCCCTAAAACTCTTTTCATAACCATCCTATGAATTAATCCGATATAATCAGTGAAAGGCTTTGGGGTGTGCATTGGGCCCTGAGTCGGTAGGGGCTCCTAAATGGTGGGAACGGCAGACCGCGAGGGGTGTTGGAATGTGGGAGGCGCAACTACCTTCATTTTAAGTACTTTCAAGACATTATTCACCTTGGGTCACAGACAAGGAAACACCGCTTGGTTTCTGGGTCTGGAATCTGGAAACTGGATAGTCCTGTCTTTGATACCCTCACAAAGAGGCCAAGCAAATCATCAGGACAGAAACTGGTGAAACCCTTAAGGACTCCTAATTACATGCCAATAAATTGGTTATCATGGAAAATATTTTGACAGATCTCACTTGCCATTACTTAGTTCCAAATGTTGATCACTCGTCTATCTGGGCAGTCGTCAATTCGCTGACAACTACAATAACTACCTGTAATCTTACCTCCCACCATTGAGCTTAGAACAAGGCTATCCTCATACATCGTCTCCTTAACACCCATTTATTTGATCCCATTATTTTCGATGATGAAGTTGTAAAGTTGACCACGAATCCACGTGTGACAGGAAAGGTATAATTTATTCCAATTATTATAGTAATACTTGGTGTTAAAGCACGTAAAAGTATTCTCATTTTCATCTTGATGATGAAAGTAATAGATGCATAAAAAAAATTGTGATCACTTTTAACCAATACAAAAGATCTCATTGGATAATGGTAACAAATAAACTATCTGTGACTCTAAATTGCATAACTAAAGAAAATGCTAATTTGTATGTAAAATGAGTGAATATACTTTCAAAAAAAAATCTTTCTTTTTTGGGTCAAATATCTCATAAAATGCATGTTTTCTCAATAAAAATAATGTATTAACTTATCTTATACAAGTTAAATAGTATTCATTTTAAATCTTCAGAATATTAAATTTTGAGAATCAAAATTGCTAGATAAATTCAATTAAATGACGAATGAAAATTCTAACACGTGAATTGATCCCGGGACCTTTGCCTTTGTGTGTTATTGCTCTACCACTAGGCCATCCTAGTTGGTCTCGTATGGGTTGCATTAATACGTAAAATAAAAGATCCTGTTTTCAATTACCGTGTCCAGGTTGTCATTTTTCACTTCATTAAATTTTATTCCGCTATCAGTACTGATCCTGTGAACAATCATCACGTATAGTAATATCTCTGCTCACCAATCATTTCCCAATTTCTCAGAACGCAATCTAAAATAAATATTTTACAATAGCTCAGTTTTATAAAAATATGTTCCAATTAAAAGTTTTTTATTACTACAACTTTGCATTGTTAAGTTATTTCCTATCTCAAAGGTTTGCGGAGATACGTTCAAAATTATACATATCCTCTTATGTTAAGTAATGAGTTATGCCATTTAGTTTGTAATTTTAAACAATACCTAGATACAAATTAAATTTAAAATAGTTAGAGTAGGTTTCAAGAAAATCTATTCTTTCTTCTCTTTTTGACCTTTAAAAAACTTTAACACTTAATTTTATGGTAAATATCTAACTTCAAAAATATCTCCAGTGAACCTTATTACAACCTTAGATAACAAGTTTTAGCCCAATCGATAAAATCATTTCGGCCCTAGAGTGAGATACAGACAGAAGGCATCGCAAGAAACTAGAGACGGGACGATACCAGTTTTTAAATTCTAATTCTTAAATTTTCACCTCAATTCCTCGATACTCGATTCTTACTGGAATAGGCCTACAGTATAAAATTATAAACTATTTTTAATTTATTAGACTTTTGAAGCATTTTTGTTTTTACAAATTACAGCGATGACTTCAATTTTGGTTTTAAAACTTAAAAATTAACTTCTCATATATTATTATTTACGTTGTGACATTATTATTATTAGCACCGCGTCTTACTACCCGATCAGGTTATACGCACTTACGCTAATGTGTAATGGTAGGGTGAGTGTGAGATGAAATGGTAGACCGGTAGAATGGTAGAATGGTGGCCGAACCACGGTGGAGGCCTGGCATTCCTCACATTCACAAGTTGTGATTAATACTCATTTTGTCATAGGTGAAGGAAGGGTTTGGTAATCAGATAAATCTGTGCCGGAACCGAGGATTGAACTCTGAACCCTCAGCACAGAGGTCCGACACCTTACCCCTAGACCACCAGGTTACCCGATTGTGACAGTAAATTTGCAAAGCAATCGTAATATATATCTTAACACAGGTTTAGTATCTATTAATATGGAAGTTTGTTTTGGTTCCTGGAATGCATTGGGAAACATATTTACAAATTGAAGAAAAACATCAATCTTTATATTTGCGAATTTGATTAATAGTTTGATAAGTTTTATTATAAAATATATTAAGTAAATAACGAAAAAATGTTGTGAATGGCCTGTAACATATGATATTCATTCATATCTTAACAAATAATTCACGACCATATGCAAGCATCTCCTAGGACTCGAGACATCAAGAATCGAGGTATCTTCACGATTCTCTACATAACCTCAAGAATCGATAGGTATCGAAGAATCTAGGAATCGAATTTCTAATCTCTAAAAAAACACTTTTTCAATTTCAGGTGGTCATGAAACGTCGACATTTATCAAAGTCTCGAGTTCAATTTTCTTAACGATCACAATATTTCCCTCTTCGAGGGTTCAAGAGGAAGTAATTAGTAATTTTATAATTTCGTCCTTTTAGAATAAAATATATCAGTTCGATTTAGGAAAATAGTTTCATAGTTGGAATGGGGTGGACCTATAAATATACGAAATTGATTCTATTCTAAGTGATTGAAAAATAATTTTACCATTATCAACGGACATGGGGATTTAAAACATCAAGATTATCTGGCCAGGTTTGCCAGGGATGGGTTGGCTGGTGTTTGAGTACAGATGTGAGATGGAATTTTTTGCTCTATTTATTCCGGAAGATTTTCCGTTCCTGAAAATTTTCGATAATTTTTAATGGCGAAATTCCAGCTATTTAAATGTTACGAATGAAATCGGGATATTCCAAGTTTTAAAGTTTACTTTTCAGTTTAATCTATCCCTAGGACGTTAAAACCAGAAACATTATCAAATCAGTCACAATAAATCAATAACAGCGATTACTATTCTCTTCTCACAGACACGTATCGACTACAGCGCTCGGTGCGGTGGTTGAATGTATCACTTACGTTCGGTTTGCTGTATACCAGACAATTTCATTGTTGTAGCTAGGACCTTAAAGAATACATCCCCGTAATCAAGGATTCAATGATCCAAACATTTTACTGAAGCATGTTTATCTCTAACTGTAACCATTTGTTTGGATTTTATTTTAATTATATCATTAATAAGAAGATTTAAATCACTTTAGCTTTTGCTTGAGTATTTTCTAACACACTAGTTAGATGTATGCATTTCTATAAATAATAGGCTCTTGGTGCTTCCTCCTCCAAACCAACCCCTTCACCTTATTATTGGGTCACAAGCCGCCACTACAGGGCATTTTACGATTGAAGATTTACCAGAAGATTTTAATCTATAGGTTTGCGTTCCAGTGGGTGTACTAAGCGTGTTTAAAATAATTATTTTCTTTAGGTTTGAGTTCCTTTAGGGTGTACTAAGATTGTCTAAAAATGGTTTTCTCTAGGTTTGAGTATCTTTCGGGTGTACTAAGCGTGTTTAAAAATGGTTTTCATTAGGTTTGAGTTCCTTTAGGGTGTACTAAGATTGTCTAAAAATGGTTTTCTCTAAGTTTGAGTTTATTTCGGGTGTACTAAGCGTGTTTAAAAATGGTTTTCTCTAGGTTTGAGTTCCTTTAGGGTGTACTAAGATTGTCTAAAAATGGATTTCTCTAGGTTTGAGTTTCTTTCGGGTGTACTAAGCGTGTTTAAAATGGTTTTCTCTAGGTTTGAGTTCCTTTAGGGTGTACTAAGATTGTATAAAAATGGTTTTCTCTAGGTATGAGTTCTTTTCGGATGTACCAAACATGTTTAAAAAAATGTTCTAGGTTTGAGTTCCTATCGGATGTATTAAACGTATTTAAAAAAATTGTTTTCTCTATGTTTGACTTCCTGTCGGGTGTACTAGGTTTAAAAAAGTGTTTTTTCTAGATTTGAGTTCCTATCGGGTGTACTCGAAGTTAAAAAATTGTTTTCTCTAGGTTTGAGTTCCAGTAGGTTGTACTAAGAGTGTTTAAAAAATGGTTTTATCTATGTTTGAGTTCCTTTCGGGTGTACTAAGAGTTTAAAAAAATGTTTTCCCACTCTCTTTCAATGCAAATGTGAGTATATTTATTTTAAATTCTTACTTGTAGGTCCCTAGCCTATTAGTTTAGTTAAATGTGAATAGTGCGGACGGATATAAAGACTGAAATATAGGGTTATCTATATTTGAGCAGACTTGTCAATATATATATAATGTTAGTGTATGGACAGTCTTCTCTACGTAGAGCATCCAAATGTGTAAAATGAGTGCGCCTGCGTGAGCAGAGAGCTGACTCATCCCTTTGGGCTTATACAGAAAACACACCATGCGTGGCGAAATGAGTCCCCGTGCATTCAGAAACCTACAAATAAAGAGCATTCTAGTTAGCATCATACTCAAATGTGAAATTAAAAAAAAAACTAGGCCTGAGGTTGTTCCGACATACATGTCAATGAATGTGAAACCACACAGACAAACATATACAAGCACAGAGTAACACACATAGACGCATTTGCAAACCAACAAACCCACTTCATGGAAAATAATAACAATATAACGGCATGTAATCTTCTTTTGTTATTACTATTGTTATTGAAATGGACATTTATAAGCTCATAAAAGCGTATAACTCATAGTAATACGCTAGGGAAAAAGTCAAAAGACCATAAAAAAAATCCCACCATACCTCAATTATTTATGAAATATTTGATTTCCCGTCCAGTGAAAAGCAGGACTAAAAAAACGGAAGTTTAGAATGTTCATATCTCACTCTCATAATAATAATAATAATAATAATAATAATAATAATAATAATAATAATAATAATAATAATAATAATAATAATAATAAATAGAGAGCAGATAAATGTAGATGTAAGAGAGCAAAAGTTGTTTGTTTATTACAATACACAAAATAAATGAAGCTTAAAAGTAAATCCATATTTCATTGGCATGGATGATTGGGAGTGAATGTTTAAACAAAACAAAAACGCACGATTTTCTGAAGAAGATCCAGTTAAGCGTTAAGGTGTGCTACTTTTTATATAAAATGGTATTATTCAATTATCTTATTATATGTCTTTAGTAACGATAAGAACATGGAGGGATCGAAGTCTACTCTTTACAGAACTAATAATTAATAACTCTAGTGATAAACGTAATCCTTCTATTTTAAAATAATAACCTCTTATTTTATTAAGGGTGGAATTAGAAAGGTAAGAGCGCATTATACATTCAAATGAGTTGAAGGAGATTGACAAAATATGAAGATGACCATTCTCAATGCTGTTAATAGTGAATGAACTCGGAGTCAGGCCCACTAACCATTTGACCTGTCTTGATTCTATGAACTTCCCTGTGAATTTCCATCCTCAATATTAAATATAATAAGAGATATTTACATGAAAGTACGTCTGTACAGCAACTAACAAACACGATATATGGCCTGGCTTGGCTTTGAATCCAGTGACTAGAGTTCGATGTCAAACATCAGTGATAATTGGTAGCACCATGGTTATCTGCCTTCTCTATTAGCTATTCCTTGAATTTAACACTCAATGCAATGTTCTCTTAGTTTTGTAAGACTTGAAATAAACAGAGAAGCTGTAGTTTACTTGACATAACTACATAAAAACCTTAGTATATGCCTACTTGAAAAAGCTCCATATAATCTGTAGATACTGGATGTCTCCAGATAATCTAAACTATGTTCAACAAAGCTCCATGAAAACGTTTGAGTACTTTACATAGCTCCATTGAATCTTTAAAATACTTGAAGGAATGCCATTAAATATATATATATAGTAAACTCATTATAATTCCATAACAGCTGTCATATCCTCAAAATAGCTTCATATATATTTAAGTATATTTGAAGTAATTTCATAGAAAGCTATTGTATATTTGACGTAACTTCATAAACTCTGTAAAAGACACAATATTATTTCGTACAATATGTTATATGATTGATGTGATCAATAAAAGCTTTTGTATACGCGACATAAACCCATAAATACTTAGAAAAAACCGTAAAAATAATTTTAAAACGTTGTATGATTGACATCGTTCCATATCTGAAATTATTGATAAGTTGCACTGAACAGACTTTCTCTTTACTCCTAAACAGATACATTTATTAAAACTTGTAAGATCTGTGAAACTAAATAAGTAATAACATACATTATTTCAGAAACACTCCACCAAAGACCATATACATTAAACTATACAGGATGTTCGGAAACTAATAGCCCAAACTACACATACAGCTTGGTTGAACCAACATTAATACAAAATACCTATACAACTACATCCGGAAAACGATTCTAATACCATAATATTGTGTTCAAACTTTCGGCACACAGCGCCTGGAGATCAAAGCTATTCAAGCATGCGTGTATAACAGGTTGCATAGGAGTTAGGTGCGTGGCACTGCACACCTCAACATATTGGAGCACGGCAGCAGAACATACCACAACCATAGTAAGCAACACACCAGTCCATCTAGAAATGCGTATACGTTCTGAGGGTCATCATTAACGGTCCTACATCACAGAGATTGCTTGCTTGCCATTATTACATGACTATGCAGTACCCTGCGCCTTACTCCTATACAACATGCTGTAGACACATGCTCGAACAGCTTTGATTTCCAGGCGCTGTACGCTGAAACTTTGAACACATTTTAATGGTATTAGCATATTTTTCCGGATGTAGGAGCATGGGGATTTTATATTACTTTTGATTCAAACAAGCTATATGTGTGGTTTGGACTATGAGTTTCCGAAAACTCTGTATATGCGGCTTTAGAAACATTGAGAAAAGAGTAATATCTATACTCCATTCACGGTAGGAATTACTCTCTGAAAGGTCTTTTTTTCCTACCTATCCTACTATATTATAGCTTTTTGGTAGGGAAAAAGGCCTTTCAGAAAACAATTCCTGCGCTGAACAGACTTTATATCCACCAAAGAGCATAATAATCAATTACGGTTTTCTAAGGGTTTCAAAAAAAATATCTATTTGCTTATGGCTCAGAAACTAATTGTTTTATAAAAACATATTTTAAATAAAACATTTTTATTTTTAACAGAAGGCTATGATATGTTATTACGTGACTCTAATAGTTGGAGAGATATGGTCAAAATTGAATATTTCCTAACACGTAAAATACACTTAAATTCATTTTCACGGGAAAATGAGAGTTGACTATTTTGTTTGTAATGTTAAACAATGCCTTCATACAAAATCTAATCAAAATTGTCAAAGCGGATTTTGAAAATAAAAATCTCTTTTTACACTTAATTTTAGGGTTTGATATTGATATATTATTCCATAAGCCCTTCGAAGGAACCACATTAAAACCCTAGATACACAGTTTTAGCCAAATCGATAAAATGCTTTTGGCTCTAGGCCGAGATACATACATACAGATACACATACAGACAGCATCGAGAAAACAAATTTTTCGGTTTATTTGGGCCATGAAACGTCGACATCCATCAAAATCTCGAATTTTACTTTTTAGATGATCACAATACTTCTCTCGCCGAGGAGCCGAGAGAAAGTAGGAAAAAAGACGTTTTGGAGAACGGCCTTACTAAAGAGTACGTGAATATTTATTTAAAAGTACAACGATCTTATCACATCTGTAAATTGTGGTGGTATCAACGAGTTGGTGACCGCCCTCAACAATGAAAAGAATTTAGAATATGAAGCCGTATTTACATAGACAAATTTGAATAACAAATTGGACTAGTCATGTCGATACTGTCAAGTATACAAATGTTGACATATATTCAGCTAAGTCTGCAGTTCAACTCCCTCATATATAACTTCGTAAATATAAAGACCCTTCCTATGTAGCCAACATAGTCTTCGGCTTGCCCTCTCAAATGTATATTTAAACGGACAGTGTAGCTCCTTAACCCCTGTGTAATAGCGTAGCACCATTTATACGCATTGTTGGTAAGCTAACAACGTCAGCTATGTATACGGTTCACACATAGCCATCAACTATACTTCATTGCACTATGTGTCCGTAATCAAACGGGAAATTGAGTATTTGAAAGTGAATATAAGAACATACACTCGTGAATCTGTGCCATCTGAGTTTGAAAATGTGTGCGTGAAACTCCAGTTTTGTCGCTGCTCAAGATGAACCATCCTTTCTAAAAATTCTACTCCAATATAGGGGGAATGTGCTTATCTTTTTCTACCATGGCATTCCCTATCAACGAGTCTATTAAGTATGAATTTTTTTCATCGGCTTATTTGAAAGGATTGTACCGTTGCAGACAAGTGATGCAAGAGCCATTGTAAAACATGCACTTCACAAGGCATCACTGTGCTCTCTGACGTTGTTAACTATCATTGTCCTTTAGGTAAGTCCTATGATATCGTGATAGAGGCGGTGGAAATAACCTTAAACGAAATTCAGTGCAAATGATCTACACACTGATGACCGTTTCAGGCTATTAATGTTGTAGAAAAAGACGTATACGCCAGTTTTCTATCGTTGCCCAAATTAAAAAGATCACCAAAATGAAGAAAACTTCCCAGCCGTTTCCTGGCCTTTTGATGGTAGAGTTGGCACCTTCGTTCTTAACTGCCAGCACCACAGGAATAGATGAGAAACTCAACCTTAATTGTAGTCTAGGTTTCACGAGACATTGATCTTAAGGTGGCCAGTGGGGACCTCTTGGAGCTTTCCTGACCAGATATTCCCAGTAGAACCGGGTACGCACTTATCACAGCTTAATGTGTGTCAGGTGGGGATAACACCGTCCCCCACTCCAGAACAGATAACTGCACAGGGGCTTAGTCAGCCCTCCCACTGTGCCACTTGTCAGGCCGACCGGCAAGATAGGACGTAGCCCTAGGGATGCCACGAGGATGCACTATGCAGAAATTTCAGAGAGAGACAACCCGAACAGGGAGGTTTATCCCACTTTAATTTGGGAGCATGTACCGAGCTTATGCGTACTGCCACGAGAGAAGAGCCATTCACTTAACCCTAAAGAATGGACCATACCTGACCTAGTGTCACTCTTAGAATAAAGAGGACATTTTGATTATCTGTTAAAACTTCTTTTCTACACCCCCAGTCCTGCCAGTGTGTCAGCAGTGAATTTAACTCTATTCCATCCCGTGAACCAACTAGGCTCAAAGGCGGCCAATTGATCCAGTACAAACAACAGAGTATTTTCTCGTGGATGGCTTACCCATAGAATTTACCATTAGAAGTCAAGGCGAATTCTCTATCGATCTTTCACAAACCGTTCAGTATCTCAGGGCTTAAATCATGAAACCCGACAGTGGTATTTTATCCAATATGGATCAAATTTCTCTAGTCAACCACTACGGCATACACTATTCACATTTGTGGATCTGTTTTTAAACTAAAAATTAGTACAGTATCTTCGTCCAGCAATAATTATGCATTCATATAATACATTGATACGTTGCTCAATTACACCAGCGAGTCCAAAAAACACCTATTACCTGTGGCCTATGGTACGCGCAGACGTACCCAATACGTATTAAGAGGTTGGCAACAGCAACAACAAGGGATTTGAGGCCCATCATATTTTCTCTGAAAAAAATTAAGACGGTGGATCTTTTGGGGTATCTTCACGGTGACGTGTTTAGCAAAGAAAAAATACAATTGAACGTTACTGACCTCTGGGTCTAATTAGTCCGCTCCAGAAAATTGTTCAGCCATATGGTCAATCCTTATATCACACAGTTTAGAATTCACTTGGTCGAAGTCTGTATTCTAGTGTCATTTGTCAAAAGTAGAATTGTCCGTCCTGCTGGCTCATGCAAATCATTAATTGTCAGTCCCAAAGTTATTCCATCACCCAAGGGGAAGTAAAAACGCTCACCATTCTTTTGGGCGTGCAAGGAAAATCGTAGGGCAAACTATTCAAGGGACAGCTAACCTAATCAGGTATTGTAGGACTCGTTTCCAACGTTGCGTTCAATGTAGACGCTATCAAGAATTTGTTCGATTTCCAAACGTACGGCACGAATAATTTATCTCTGTACATGAATGGACAACAAAAGCCATTAAAATCTACGCAGCCATAGTTTATAAACGACAATGTCCTACCACAAGCGGTTTTATGGAATGGGTATCCATTTTACTAACGAGGGTAGAGACAGCACATGGGCTTTGGGCTTTTGAACTCACACCTAATTTGACTGCCTACATACACTCGCATTGGAATTTGGTAGGGCATCAGAGTGCTCTTCACCTAAGCACTTATACAAACCGTCAACTGTATCCTCTACCGTAATTTGCCAACACCATCACTCTAAATAATAAAGAAACGTGGTGGCTGATGTTGAGAGTCAGTTTAAATGACATACCGCCCCATTTCCCTGTCATTCAAATCAAGCACGTCATTCTGGATTCCCAGAGCTACATCAACGAAGACAAAGAGTTTATCGTCAATGAATTGAGTATACTAGCTGTATGTGACACATTACTTCATAATTGGGTGTTCATACCTCCTTACGACTACGAGGAACTTTCTCGTGGCACTAAAATGCAAAACAACTATATTATCAACATAATGGGATTGTTGTAATGTTGATCACCATGGTATTGTTGTGATATTGATCACAACATACTTGAAAGCCACATATCCCATGTCACACTGCATAAGACAACCGTTATCGTCAAGGTGGCAGAAAATAAAAAGTTTATATCCAGAAACACTCTTACATTGATCGTAGATCTACATGACAGAGGATGTTCATCTTTTAAAACCCTAACTTGGGTCACACCACATGTATGGAACATATTTTTGTATGGATATTTTTGTTCAACTACCATCGTTTGGGGACTTCAAGACTGGATGATTGAAAGTAGACACGAACACCATAAGACATGTTCAAAAACAAGCCCGTGCTTCCACTCTGAACATTTAGATAATTTCCCTATTGATCAACACACACCAAGAAGAGCGCGACCTACCACCCTAATCTTCAAAACGGATCCACATACCAAGCCCAGGGCGCATTGAGTCACCATCTTTATCGACAAGAATGACGTGGGAGATAACTTTGATAGCTATGGGTTTCTCATAAGTATAAAATTGTATTTGTTACTCATAGGTAAAAATGTTTCCTGTTGGTCTCATTATGGAACAACTTCAAGGAATATCATCTGACGTTTATAGCCATAACTGTCTTATGTATCTTCTCTACCCATAATATTCCATTAAATACTTGTTTGGACCTATTTTTGCCCACCAATCCCACAGACAACGACGCCAATATGTTGAGATAGTACAAAGCATATGTCAAGACGTCCACGAAATGCCACCCCTCAAGATAATGTGTCCAATAAGCGTACATCCTTTATTTCCCCTCCACTGGCAGTGGCAATAAAAGAACATTTCAAAACCTGCCACCCACAATATTACATTGTCTGCTGTTATCAGTAAAAGCTATCCTATATCATGGAAAGCCAATAAGAGGCACCCAACATTGTTTGCACGCCCAAGCAAAGCTGGGGAAGCCACTCGAGAAAACCAGTGTTTTCCACACGCTATTTCCACTGGATGAAGTCGAAGCCATACAAGTCATCGTCAGCATGAGTGTTAGATAAAACTTTACGTCCTTTATCCAGCTAGAAAAATTCAGAGGAAATTGTGTTGTGTTTAACCGAACAAAGTGGCAAGAGCTGAGCAACTATAATGTAGTCATATATTAGTTTTTCAAGAACAACCAACCTCACTATAAGATAAGTTTGATATATCATAAAATATCTCTGAGACATATGTGCGCTGACCGTATGGTCATCATAAGCAGGAGTATGATGCCGTACATATTTCCCCCAAGTGGGTCGCCCATCTCACACTGAACTGGGCGCGTCTTTGCGAGGTGTGGGAACTCATCAACGTCGACCGAAGGTACATGCAGTTGACCCTATGGTCTGGTCAAGGAGGGGGGAGGGGGGGATTGATTGCAAATCCAAAGAACAAATACAGAATACGTTTAAATGTTAAATCCACTTTCTAAGTTGTATTTGTGGTTCGTATACACATTAGTAGACAAATTGTGTTTCTTTTAAAAATATAACTCAGTGGTTTAACTATCATTATGAAGAAGCGAAGACTCAAATAATATTACATTAATTTATCTTACCCTATAATAATTGAAACCTGATCTCCCTGTCGTCGGCAGTATATTCCAACAAAGAGTAACGTCTTAGACCACGCGACTACCAAAGCAGGTTTCTCAAGTATTAGATACAACCGTCCAATCAAGCTCATTCTCTCACAATTAATTGAAAGCAATAATTAGTTGAGACTAGCATCTTCTTGAAGTTAATAGCGGTACCTCTGACGTAGAGGAAGATAGGCAGAAGTCTAAAGGTATTTATGACAATAATTATAAAAAACTAAATATTCTACAAAGTGTGGTTAGTCTAAACAGGGGAAGTGAAAAGAAAAATAATATTGTCTCCTTGTAAGAAGCTTTTTTTTCAGTTTAGTCACTTTGGTTGGTGTTTTTAAACTTATGATTTTGCATATGAAACTTTGCTATTCATTTTTGTTAATTGTCAAGTAGAAGGTTAGGGGGTACTTAGTCTGATAGTCTACCCTTAATCTACGCCCCTGATAAGATTTCACATAGGAAACGTTCCACATCTTTATGTGATATGATCTTACATTTATATTGAAAGATATTCAGACAAATTTTTTAATTTACCCATTAAAAGACAGATTAAACTCCTGACTAGTCAATTAAATAATCATATAAATTAAATATAATATACGTGAATTTGTGATAGGGATTAGGAAGGTTGTATATAGAGGAGGTGTAACCGCATTTGCTTCAAGGGAGGGTGAAAACCATTACATGAATTAAACCCTCGGGCCATCCAACTGAAATTTGAACCTTCGTCTCCCCATAATCGGCAAACCAATATATTGCTAGTGTGACGCCTTAAACCAATATATTGCTAGTGTGACGCCTTAAACCAATATATTGCTAGTGTGAACGCCTTAAACCAATCGGTTACCAAAACGGGTAAAACTATGAAATTATAGCTATTTAAATATCACCTGATGAATCCACCGTTTAAGCTGTAAATTTTTTTTTTAGCCCGGAAACAAAAGAGATTGAAGATAACTAAGATGAGACAAAGATGCTTTCTCTATGATGAGAGTCAATACAGTGTGCCGACAGTAAATGAGGTGTTGGAAGGCGTTAAGACTGTTTTAAGGTTTATTGAATGCAAGTAGAGTGTGAAATTGAGTGTTAATAAAACGCAGACTCTTAAGAAAGATACATTGAAAATAATAATTAAAATGGTATACAGCAAGCAATGGCAAACAACCGACTATTTATACAGATTTTAAGATTTTCATAGTCTCTCGTTTGGCATCCTTTCACACCAGCAATAGTGCAGTTTAATACTTCAGTATCACAATATGTGTAGTAGCAAAAACTAAGGTTTCCCAAAGTACGTAGGTTAATACTAAAGCTTCCACTTTATATATTTCTTGGTACTTTATCTGCCTGAAAAGGTAGTCACAATGTTCAATGTGTCAGGCTCACAATGGATGTCTGAGGTAGACACCATAAAGTTTTAAATTCTCTTGGTTAATTGAGTTTTAAAATGCACTTATCAGTAGTCACGTGAATTTTAAGCTTAGACTCAACATATTAGATTTTTTTAAATCCGTTTAATTTGAGTGCATCAAATGGGGTTTCACTAAGTAGACATAAAAATTGACACCTTTTCATTTTATACCGTTTGGAATTTCACACATTGGTGTTCAAGACCCCTTACGTGGGTGACTACAAGACCAATAGACCTATAAAACTGAAACTTTGTATATTTACTATGTGAAAACTGTGGGTGCACAAATATAAACATATTTTACTTATTTATACATTATAAGCCTCAAGACTCTTAATTACGTGATTTGTTTTCTATTGAAACTCTTCTACAAGCAAATGTCTTAATCTCCAATACAAATACATTTATTAAAGACCACTAACTTTACGCGGGTAACACTGGATTTTGCAGCTTGTATATTAAAAAAAAAAAGCACATAAAACATAATATAATATAACACGTCTTTTCAGATGACATTCTGAAGGAGTATTCATGTAAATTTAATAGAATAACACCCGTACAGATATTTTAGCTTCAGCCGTCCGTTCCTATGTGACACGTGCTATAATGACTGATATATTTGGGATTTCCACTATATTATTGTCTGTCAATCAACTATATAAACGGTGTCGGTTAGGTTGGCACCAGGCTAGTGTTTTAGTTCTAGATGCAGTGAAGTCGCCTCCAGATGGCTCTGGCATAGGGTTGCGCAGCGTAGTTTGGAGGGTCGGCGGTTCGAGCTCGCTCATTCGCAGTGAGAGGCCAGTTGAACCAAGAGCTTAGTTGAACTCATAGCAGACTTGAAGTAAGAGGTCACTTGACGTGCAGCAAGACTGAGGAGTGGACGTGTTGAGTTAAGAGAGTGGATCGTTGACGAGACCTGTTGGTGGCCGTGCAGAGTGAATAACAAAGGATTGATTTGTACAACGTGACAATAATAAAGTTCAGGAAAGAACGATAGCATTGAGTGTGTCTTTCTAGTATGATCCCAGCATTTGACTAAGTGGAAATACGTCACTGAGCATTGGCTATTCGCGAGGATCAGATGCGATGTACTCAGGACCTGGCGGTCCAAGGAGTTGGGCACAAAACCTCCAAGCTTACTAATGTGCTACTTTGCTTGGAGGTTTTTAGCTCAATCTTTAGAGTAAATTTGGATAGTCAAGGTTCAAATCACTGGCCGGGTGTTATTTGTAAGTGTATACTTACAAAAGGATGTGAAAATCGAACAAGAGCTATTTAGATCTGAAAAAAAATATCTAACAATGATATTTCCTAGTCACCCTTTCAAGGGTAGTTCACACTAATTATTTAAGGTAGTTTTTAAGTTGTGGTATAAGGTATTATTACGTATATTTAGCAAGAAACCTAAGAGCGATTGCTGATAGCTCTAAGTAGCAATTGATTTAATTAGTTTACGTAGAATAAATGCTTTAAATAGTCAGGGGAAAATGACCATGGATAGGGGACAAATCAGGATTGCATTTTCAGTTGTAGAATATTGTCTCGCAAACCCAAAGGTTCGATTCCCGTTTTAAGGTTGTCATGAAAAATATATATTTTTTCAATATCTTGCAATATATTTTGAACATGATTTATCAATTTTATGAAATTTCTATTAGCTAGCTTATATGTAATTTTGAATAAAAAAATTTTTTTTTTCATTATATTGTATGTACTATTTAATGCATAAAACTGTGCCTTCTTTCATTTTTAATAAAGGAACCGTATTTATTTTACGCCTCTTCTAATATGTTTACCATAATTTGACACTAATATTACAATACTAAACAAGATATATTAATTATTGTTAGTATTATAACTATTTATGTACCATAATACTGCTTTTCTTTCTACGGTAGAAAGTGTGGTGGAAGGGATCTTAATCAGACAGCTATAGAAATTACTTTCATTTAATCACATGGTTATAACCAAGTCTTGTGTTCTGCATCGATCCCTTTTGATAGAGATTATCAATACCAAAACATTAGTAATACATATAGTTAAACTAATGTTATTACATATTCATTTTAATTATTATTTAATGATAATGTATATGTATTTTTATATTTAAAGAACCGACAATTTAAATAACATTTTATAGTTTACTCACAGTGAGACATAGAACATAAAAACAACTAATTTAAGTGGACCCGGATCGAATAAATAATATAAATCCAAATGTTGTTTTTCACTTCCCAAAGACCCACTTCTGTGGCCGCATGGTATAAGGCGTTTCTAGATTGGGTATTCTGAGGATTTTTTCCAAAATTGTTTTCCACTCTCTCGCTTCACACAAATGTGGGCACACTTCCTATTAATATAACCTTCCTTATCCCTAAAACCATTAGAGTAGGCCTAATTAGTGCATAAGCGTATAACCCAGATAGGTAGTGAGGCGAGGTGCTAAGAAAAAAACAAAACTTTATAAGGGAATATATTTGAGAAATGTGCCTAGAGAGGGATTCAAACCATGACATTTTACCTGACGCACCTGTTCTATAAGCCAATCCATTCCATAATTTGTCCAAGCAAAATATATATCTCTGTAGCGTTTAATGCTATTAAGCTACAAGAAGAAACTAAGTCCACAACTAAACAAGAACGAAATAAAACAAGTGTAGGCTTACCACCGCCCGATTATACTGTGTTGTGGCAGCACGTCTCCAATCACACCTCCGCGCACAATAAACTGTGTTCTAAGACTAACTGAGTCTAGCTTGTGGCACCAGGCGTCGCTGGGAATGCCGGGAAAATGTGTGACGTATGTGCTAGAAA
>CABFWB010000578.1:101282-125883 GCA_902151455.1 Timema bartmani
TTTTTGGATTGTTAACTAATTCTAATAATTTTTCATGTATATTTATTTTCCCTTTTGGGACCATATCCTAATATCTTATTCATATATAAATAAAATAATCAAAGATATTGAAGCCTTTTTCTTGTGTCGTAAAGTTGACCTCTGGGAATTTCCTCTAACTCTTTATTTTCATGAGAAATTCTGTTGAGTGGCTTCGGGATAACAGAACACAATGAACCATTATGGCCCATTTGTTTTGTATAGTCCTTCGGCTCCTCTGCAAATTTATGTTCCTTTATTTTTACTTGTACATTGTTGCACACCGACCTTAGTTTCTGGGGTAAATTAAGGAGGTGCGCTACATCTCTTTGTGACTACATCTTTCAACCCTCCATTATGAGTACCGGAATGTCTTTGTCGTAGAGTGGGGGGAAGTGGCAACATGATGCTATGTCCAGGATAAGTTAAGTTGAATTATAAAACGCCCTAAAGGAGGAAAGTAGAATACAATTTTTGCTTTTATTAACACCGCATCTTACTACGCGTTCTAATTATAAGCCTATGTAATATTATCGCTAATGTGTTAGGGAGAAGGAAGGTTAAATTTAGAGTAATTGTACCCGTATTCATTTGGAGGGAGTGTGGAAAACCCTTGATAAATAAAAATACTTTCATTTCACCCGACTGAGATTCGAGCCCTAATCTCCTCTTTAAAGAGTGATGCCTTAGACCACTCTACCACCGAAATGTGTGACATATATGTTAAGAGGAGTGTTAAGAAAGGAATCGACGCAATCTTATGTCACAGTTCACAGTGAATCTTGTACGGGTCGAGTACAGTGTAGCAATTATTCCAGACTTGTTGGGCTTGACAACAATTTATTATCTTAGGTATTAATGCATTTATCTTAACCAATCAGATAGTTTCCATTATTTAGAATTATATATACAAAATTTGCATCTTTATAATGCCACATTTATTTTATTTTAATTAAATTAAAAATAAGAACAAAGTTTTTAATTTTACTAAGAAATGATTTAATAAAGCAACCCACTTAGAGTTAATGGTCATCAGGGGGGACAAGGGAAAGGGGTATATTTTTTCTTGTTTTTTAACTTTTACCAGTTTACATGATTTTCTATTTAAAAAAATTACAACACTTTTAAATTTCAAGACATTTTGTGACCCACAGTTTGGGAAACACTGAACTAGACTAATTCTGGTTTTCAATTGGGAATCACTAGATTTAAAACTAACTTAATGTGTGCATCGCCCATGTACAGTACAAGTATTAACTTTGTATTTTATTGTGAGCCCAGCTGAGTATATTCTCTACGTTATCTCCGAAAAAGGTGGATGAGCTGTTCTAAAACACTTGGGCTTGTCATGCACTCACGCTCTGGCGATGAGTTTGAGAACTTGATCTCATTAGCTGTAGGCTACTCAGAGTTGAATACATGGCCTCTGATTAATAGGTGGCTTAAGTAGGGTTGGGAACATTTTATTATCTCTAGACAGATTTAGTTAGGGCGTTAACACAGTCTTTTACTTTTGTGATGAAAGCCTAAAATTCACCAAGAGAATCAGAAAATCATTCACTAAATCGACAGATAATTTGGAATGTGAAAAAACAAAGTGGGAGTGAAAGAATGTTTTACAAAAGTACACAAATGTTGAAGCATTTAGGCATATTTGCATAAGAGGGGAAGCATTCTCGGCATAACTTCATAGGAACTGTACCATGCTCAATACAGCTTCCTGTGAGCTGGAGAATACGTTGTATACATTCACAGGAGCGTGAGAACTCTCTTCATACATTTACAATGGCTCGAGAATGCTCTAGATACATTCACCCTAATTTAATAATGTTCTACATACATTCACAGGAGCTGGATAATGCTCTGCAAACATTCACAGGAGCTGGAGTATGCTATATATACATTCACAGGAGCTGGAGATTGCTCTACATGCATTTTGAGAGTGCTTTAGATAAATTCAGGGGAGATGGAGAATCGTTACATAAATTCTTAGGAAATGAAAAATGCTCGAATATTACTGGCTGGCTAAGTATGCCATAGCTTCATATGTCTTATACCCTAACTTAAGACTAGGACAGTCACAACATCTAGTCCCCAGCCGTTAATTTATAAATATGAAAGTGTAAACCCATATTTCATCAAATAAAATCCATTCAGCCATGCCGGGGATCGAACCAGGCAGACACGCTACTGACTGAACTAAGGTATCGGATTGGCTTACATATCTACTTCTCATAATTATTTTTTCCCCCTTAACATTAACTATCACTGAATTATTTAAGCTTTAATATTAATTTGAAGAGTGGACATTACACCAAATTTAGGAAAAAACTTTCCGTAATTAAACCTAACGATAATTTATATATTTTTTACCTACATCGGTGGGTGTACGCTCTAAGCAGTGATTACCAACTTTTTTTTTTTTAAAAGGACCCTTAAAATATCTGGCTGATACATATTATTAGGTTCAACAGGGGTAAATTACAGAATTTAGCTTATGTGTAAGCCAATAGGGTTAGTAGATAATAATTAACCCATACTTTTGAATACAAATCTTTCAAACGTATGTATTCCCTATTTATACTTACTAGTTACTCTTCTTCGCTACTTGAACTTGGCTTGAAAATATTTTACTAGACTCACTTTTAACATTATTACGGGACCTCTTCTCTTCATCCTCTTTGGACACACGAGTTCTCTTATCATCTTTCCAGATTGTCCAAAAGTTAAGGACAGACCAACAAAACTAAAGCTTTTATAAGTTCTCACTGAACTGCGACCATGGGCTAGCGGAACCCTGGTTGGAGATCACTGCTATAGAGCTTCACTCTAGAAATATTTGGGTGGCTGCTGAGAGGGAAGCTGTGCTTTTCCCATCAACGCAAAAATTGTTTTTGTTACTTCCTTTATATTTTAACTTTATTATCCCTCATTCACTGGTGTAACTATGTAAATACACACTGGGTGAGTGAAAAGGAGTGGCGCAAACTAAAATCACATTAACTATTCTCAAGAGTCAATGTCCACTTTAAGTTTAGCAAATCACTTATTTCATTTTGGAATGTTATTTTCTCTAAATAAAATTATATTACTATAAAGCTACCTGGTAAAGTCAGGCTTACAAATCTCATCCCCTTCCATAGCATTAAATAAATCTACCGTACTTTTAAAAAGAAAATTCATGTTTGAATAATATATCACCGATTTTATCCAAATCAATATTTCACTTTTGAGTGTACCTACATTCTAAGAGACTTATTATTAGCTTTAAACTATTATATCATCGCTCCATTTTTTATTCGAGAACTCTGAAAAGCATTTTTAGCTCAAGTCCCAGTTATATCGAAGTTATCAATGCTATATAAATTGAGTAGGGTCGGTAAGCGTTGGGTGTTGCAAGGATTTAAGGGTGCTTTACATGGTGCTGCTTTTTATAATATTTGCTGGATTCTTTTGGCGCCACCTTGACGCTTTCCCTGAGCGAATATCTGGTTGCAAGATTCGATAGCTGATAAACGTTTACACATTGCTTCTAAAAATTGTAAAGTCACCAGAGTTTAGCCAGTCTTGAGTGTCATGGCGTCAAAATAACTCAACTCGCACGTGCGTCTCAAACAAGGTTTGTAGCTAGCTGCCCGTCTCACGCATGCGCATTAAGGAAGACCCATTCGCTGCTGGTAAAAACAACTAGTTATTGGCTTTATGAGAGCTTTAAAATTGGACATGTTCAACTTGTCAGCTAGCGTTTTTTACTCGCTGCATCTTCAAAATTATGACGCAAGAGAATAAAAGAAGCCGCGTCTCTAGAATCTTTTGCCAGCGAATTCACCAGCTTATAAAGAAGTTTGTTCGAAACGAATAAAAGCAGTGCCGTGTAAATCACCATATTTATTTATTTATTAAATAATTATAACTTACATAAATTTCCACAAATTTTAATTTCTGTTGAATTTAAATTTTGTATACATATTTGAAAACTGTACTCAGCTAATTTATAAAGAGCAAATGTTATAAAAATAATTCTAGATCTCAAAATAAAACTGTTTTTAAACATGTTAGAAGTTTTCTTAACCTTTATTCATGAACCAAAGAGTAGTGTATAAATTTAGAATGTTTGAGTGATTTTGATATAATTACCTACTATAGACAAAAAAAAAATCAGAGCTTACATTCCTCAAATATTTGCCCCTAATAACCAAATAAAAACCTCCAAATAACTTGTAAAGGCTTCATATATTTTCTTCGCCTCCAGCGGTTAGGGGGCTTTGCCCCTAAACTCTACTACCCTCCTCTCTCCTTCAAAATTTCATTCTGGCAAATATCCTTCCTCATACACCCAGAGATAAATTTCTGGGTTCGTCACTCTTCTTAACATAAGGCGATTATTGGCTTAATAAAAGACAAACATGTGACTGTTAAATGTTGCCTAATTGGTTGTTATTTAGTTAATTAGTAGAAACAAGTATATGGTGGATTGTAGTACATTTTCTTTGGATAAGCCGTTCCAATCATAATTTGTAGTATAAGCTCTTATGGACACCTACAGTGTCTTTCTGTCCCAGTTGTTTCCCCATTTTTAAACCAATAGGAGTTACCGTTTTGTAACTTAAAAATTAACTTTGTTATTTATATATTAGATAATATAACATTTACTAATGTGTCTAGTAAAATAAATATAAACCAACAAAAAAAGATTTTAAAGAACTTATTTTTTACAAAATATGAAACTTAATAGTGTATTTCAGTTTTATGAGTTTACAAATATATCATGTTATAAGTCATGTTCCATTTGTGTGTGAAAGCTAAAAACCTTATAGTGGCTTGCAAAGAATTAAATGTATATCTTTTACACGAGGTTTTAACAAAAATTAAAAACTTATAATACCTCTTGAAGTATTTAAAATAAAACTTGAACAAGTTTTCTTGCTAGAAGCCCCTTTACTTTTGACTTTACACAGGTATATTATCTAAGATAAATTATAAGAATATTACAAATTTATTTTTGGCAAAACTATGGATCAATAGCACCTCCCATTTATGTGTGGTAGCATTTTGAAATTGCAGAGTGGAAAGCATGATTTACACTCTTCCCGGGCATCAAGAGCACAGCACTATTGTATAGTTGTGACGTTGAATACTGAAGAGGCCAGTTCATCACATTTACATAAATATTGATAACATAAGCTAAACGTAGAACGTTTAGTCAATTTTACATTTATATGGAAACAAATATACTTCTTAGTTTGTATAGTTATAGGCTGGATTTTTTGTAATTGCTGAGATAATTTAAATATTTGAAAATATATTTTATGTGCAACAACTATTTATTATACCATAATATACTTCCAGTTGCAGAAACCAAATAACCATCGATCGGTTTAAGGCGTTATAATCTCATTAGTCATTACGCGTTATTACCATTAGTAATCAGGTTAGGGTTCGAATCCTTATTTAATTCACTGGAATGAGTCCAACACCTTACCACAGTCGGTAACACGTGAGATAACTGCGTTAGAGGTCCCGGATTTAATTCCCACCTTGAACGAAGTTTGTTATTTATACATTTGCGAGAAGAGGAAGTGAATGTATTTTTTTTTTGTATTAGGCTAGTTTGTAAGTCATGTGTTAAAATAATCAGGTTTCAAAATTGCACATAGACTAAATCCAATAAAAATAATTATTTGGAGTTGGTTTTGTAAAATGATTTGTTCACAGTTCCAAGAAAATTTTGGTGCAGTTATTCTTTGATTTTTCTCATCCCTAATAAATGTTTTGACTTAAATTAGTACTTTTAAGGTGCTGATAAACAAACACAGGCACCATACATAGCATTATGTGTAACTATAAATATAGCCCTGCTGAGCTTAGCGCCAATAAATCTTTCCACTGATAACAGTCGTAAATACGAAACAATGTCCCTTTGGAAAGACAACTCATAAATTGTTTGAAACGTACCTAGGAAGTCTGTCTACCAGTTGTGAGCTATTAGTGATAATGTGGTCAATATTTTGGTGCAGGTCTACATGGTATTTTGTGAATTAATAATAATTGTTATCCAATGTAAACCTAAGGTTATAAATGACTTATTAAAATTTATATAATAATCAACTTAGTAAGGAATGGATGAGTTAGGTAATTGTTTAAGAAAGTTCACACACATTTCCATCTATAGAGGAGGGGAAAACCATTTATTTTAATTTGAGAAAACATATTTAGTTTGACATACTTCCCAATCCACTAATCGCAGATAATTTTATTCAATGTCCATTAAAATCGGGCTGATATAATAATAATAATAGTAATTTAAACAGTTATTTTGTATAAAGCTTTGGTTAATAATGTTGGTAGTAACTTTTATTTACTACAGTTGCGAAACTTTTATTTATAACAGATAAACAAACATTTTCAATCTTAAAGTTTAAACTGGGTTTAATGTTTCAACGTAAAGTGCTTTGGGTTATAAAACAGTATGATAAAAGAGTTCACAACATTATGTAACATTATATTGATTACACATAATACCTTCTATAAAAAAATAATAGTATAATCAAACCCGAGTTTTCACAGTGATTATTTTATTTTCATAGTATAGTGATAAAAATTAAAAATAACTTTTATTATAAATTGCAAGACTGGAAGCGATATTTTATATGCAAATTACATCAAATATTATGATAATTTGGCTAATATGAGTACGGTTGGGGGTATCAGAAAGTATAGAAAGCCCTCCTCATTACCTATTGTGCTTTAAAAATACAGGCCTTGTACCTGATCTGAAAGCTACTTCCTAATCAATAACTGGTTTTCAAATACAGTTGTGGCTGGATCTTCTCGTTCTTGCTTAATTAAAACGTTTTGTTTCACCAATGCAGTACGGCCTCATTAACTTGGGGCGTGGGGGTTGGCAAAAAGCGTAGGGAGGAGGGCTGAAGGGGGTTCTTTTAAAAGCTCACTAAAGCGCTGCAATCCCTCACTACCTCAAACCATTTCCCCCAACCATCTGATGAAACAAAAACGGAACCCTTTGATCCTGCGAGATAATCACTCATTTACGATACAATATGTCACTCCCCTCAGTGACAGAATTCCAAATGACAAACAGCAAACACACCCACAAATATAGGCGCGTGGATGAACACACACGAACGCGAAAAGCAAATATATGCCAATGGCGATGGAGTCTTTCGGTGCTGATCGAACTAACCGTAGGGCCAAATTGCTTCTCTCTTTTCGAAGTCCTGGGTTCGTTTCAGAACAACTGCAATTCAATATATTTTATGTCCGTGCTGAGTCTTAAGTGATTGGGTGCTCAAATCACATTCATATTCCAGATTTAAATACTACAGTCCAATCATAAAATGAGGCCACTAACGGGGAATCTTAGATTTAAAGCCAGCCACTTTTATAAAATATATTTTAACTTTCCTGAAACTCAATTTTTGTTGCCATCATAATTGTACTGTACATACAAAAGAGATGAAGATGTATAAATTAGATTTATGTATATATATTGAAAAAAAATGGTATCACACAATCGTTCAAATATTCTTACATAGTGTTCAAGCAGAAGTACTGGACGTTGCAATGCTTTTCTTTGCTTCAAAAAGAAGGGAAATAAAAACTTTTCATTTTAATTCCTCAGAGCCAGTTTTTAGTTAATTTAAAATATAAAATCAAAATTTAAAATTCCGGTTTTAAGGTGCACATTTTATAGTGCAAAAGGGCTACTCATTTTTAAATTTCAGACCTTTGTATGGGACAGTTATTATGCTCTGCTCTTAACACACACACAAATACACAAACTCTATATTTTATTAATAAAGATTATGGCTTGGAACAAAATTAAAAAAAAATATTTTTCAATAAATTAGAGAGGTAATCTTAAGTAGTATTTTCTCGGAAAAGCAAACAATATTTTCGAATTACTAAAAACACTCTTCGTATAAAAATTTTAAGTAAATCTATTCAAACCATATTTTGAAAAAAATATTTTTTTAAATCTCTTCTTTGTAAACACAAACATTTCATTATTTACTATGAAAAAATCTTTTAAATATCCATTTTGAACTGAATCTTTAAGGCCATTTTTCAAAACTTTCAAATTTTCTAAAATTTGTCTTGGATAAACGACCCTTAAACTAATTTATTTTAGAAATACTAGCATGCATCTTTATGTATTATGTAGTTCCTAATTACCAATTTCAAACAAGATTGTTTGAGCTATTTTCAAATTTTTCAAAAATGTATCCTTGGTAAGTCACTATCAAATGATTTTTAAGAAAAACAAATACATACAATGATTTAAAATGAAAAACTTAACGAAAATCCTTTCTGAACCAATACGTTAGGGCCACCTTTAAAAAATCTATGTATGATTCATAAAAAATCAGTCATTAGTTAAATACCGTTAAAAGAATTGGTCCCTGATAAACAAGTATACATTCTTTTTTGTCATGTTAGACACTCCCCAGAAATCCTCTTTAAACAATATCATTATAGCCATTTATGAAATATATGATAATTAAAAAATCAATTATCAGTAAACTACCCTTAATTTTAGGTCTAAGGTCAAAATAAAAATATATCTGGTTGTAGAGCTAAATAATATACCATACATATCTATTTTGAACAAAATACAACAAACTATTTTGAATCCAAGTATAAGGACGGACATGATTGTAAAATCAACTTTTTTATGTTCGGGG
Source organism: Timema bartmani (assembly GCA_902151455.1). NCBI lineage: Eukaryota > Metazoa > Arthropoda > Insecta > Phasmatodea > Timematidae > Timema > Timema bartmani. The sequence goes on from CABFWB010000578.1 coordinate 110,006, forward strand.
TTAAATGCAACGTGAATCATCATCATTTCTAGGTCACAAATGTTCATTGTAATTATACTAACTATTTATATGAGAGCGTAAAAACAACCCGGAGTTGATATACACACGAATCCTACGTACACATGCTGTTATTGAATCTACGATTATATCTTTAGTTTGATTTTAGCACCACGTCTTATTTGCTGTTCAGGCTAAACGCATATGCATTAATTACGCTAGTTAGTAAGGGATGAATAAGGTTGAATTTAGTATCTAGATTGGGTGACTATATATTGTCATGGACTAGATTCTAATAGTGGTTACGTGCTCTACACTGAACTTGGGCCCATTATCAATTATCATCTCGAACGAAAACGACTCTATACAAAACGACCCGAGATTCTCATTAATGGTGAAGGGAAGATAGCTTGGACTCAATGTATAATTGCCAATAGTTACAATTACATCATTTACTAATTGTAAGATCTTGGTAGTCCTTAACTGAGAACTCTTAAAACCCAACGCTATACAGAGGGGTGTTCCACTCATTCCGGTACGTTCTATGCAGACTCCACCATGAATGGTTCAATTGTTTTAAGTTTGATCGGTCTGAACGATTGAGATTTGACTAAAAGTGCTATACCAAATGATACGGGTACCATGATTAGTTCACTCTTCCAAATCATCTCTATAATTAATAAGTGTATACCTCACATCGGTTTCGAACATTTATCGTGTTTCTGTGACGGACAAGATGAAATTGATGCTGAACCTGTCCTGACCAAACCTTCCGCCTGAAAATTTAAGAAAACGTCTAAACGTAGACCTGTTTGATTTAATAACTGTTCTCCTAAGAATCTAGCTATGAAGATAATTTTTAAAGTACTGAACCTATCACTAAACCTGCTTAAGAAACCAAGCCTTTTCCTAAAGCTAAGAATAAAAATATACCTGTTGAGAGCATCATCTCTCCTAGACGTAAGAGGTCTAAGAGTTCACCTGTTGAGAAGTAGAAACGAATGCTTCATCCTATTCTTGGACTTTGAAGGATTACAACAAATGAAGGATCCTTGACATTTGACTGTATAAAAAGTATAGTATATGTTGAAACGACAACTTTCAAGTCTCCATACAACCTTCAGATTTTAGAAGAGTGGTTAGTAACAAATGGTTTGACAGATTGGAAAGAAGGTGATCCAAACCATGACTCTATAGTTTATCCTGTGTATAAATTTAATCTCTCAGTTTTTGTTAGTGGTGAGGATAATACATTTTTTTGTAAAATCATTAAGTTCTCCCAAATGAATCGTGTTAAATATAGGTTTTGGCAAATTCAACCATTATTGTTTATGTATGAAAGACTGGTAATTATATAAAATAAATAATAATGAAAAATTTGTAAAGTAATGAGACAAAAAAGATGGTCATGTACTTTTTAGTATTATATTTAGGTATTTTCATTTATTTAAAATAGCGACCAAGTTAATTGCAACATTTTGAGAAGACTTAGCATGAGAGTATTTAACACACTCTCTATTAATTTAATTTATTTTTCCCAATTAAGTGGTCGAATGGTCAAAGGCGTTACACTCGTAATATACTAAACTGCCAGTGATGGAGGGATTGGTTTTATAATCCTGGCCGATCTTACTGAGGATGGTTTTCTTAAATGGTTCTCATTTGTAACACATTAGCCTAATTAGAGCATTTGCGTACAACGCGGACGGGCAGTAAGAGACGGTGCTGAAATAAATAATGATTTTATTCATAGATTAAAACTTGTTTGTGTGTACTGTGCATCTTACTGCATGTTCGTGTTATACGTATATCACGCTTATTTTAAGGATACCAGATAAGTAAGGTATCATTTTAATATCATGCAGTAGGTATAATCTGTATAGTTTAAACCACAGCTTAGATCTACAGCTCTACAGCTACAGTTAGAAGTTTATATCACAATGTTAAAACATGATGTGTGTTCATATTTTTTGGTTTTGTTGTTTTCTAAGGCACAACAAACTAGGACCTCCAGGCTAGGGTTGAATTACGAACCACTCCCAGTCGCTTGATAAAGCTCTGCATGCAGTCTCCAAGCAAGATTAAAACCCTTCCAAAGTCTCTAAGTCTTCAACTTAAAGACTGAGAGCTTAATACACATTGCCATAGAAGATCCTTAATTATTTATGATAGTTTAAGTAATATATCAGCACTGGTGGGCACGCAGTCTATATGTCAAGCCCGTTTAGACAGGTTGGCTGGTGATGGAAAGGTCGGGATTTGAACCCTGTCCACGGAGTTTGAAAACAAATTTTTCCTAATGGTTTTCTCACTATAACTCCATGCGAATGCAGATACATTTCTTATAATTTCTATATTCCCTTATCCCTACAACCAACATTAGCGTAATTAATTTACATGGGAAATGAGACATATATATATATATATATATAAAAATTATATATAAATAATATATAATTTCGCATGTCTCATTGACCATCAAGGCTATGCGCACTTAATTACATAATGAGTAGTTGGTTTACACATATTTGGATGCATAGGCGTATAAATATATATCATATATATGTATATATATATACATCCAAACATGTTTAAACTCACTTATAAGTATCTCACGGATACAATCAAAACCCCAATTATAAAATATACTTTTATTCTTAAATAAACAAATATTACTTACGATGACCATCATATTATTTTAATGTATCACATGCCTCTTGTGTGGGCAGGATCGTAAACATAGCCCAAACACCTCTGAAAGAATATTGTTTTAGTCTCCACGTGGTGTGAGAGCAGATGATAAAAAGAAGATTCGGAGATCACTATAAGTACGTTCTCAGATTTAAAACTATGCGTGGGCTATGCTAAGTATCTAAAAAAAATATTTATTCATACAATATTACGTTAAATTTGAATAACTATACAATTTAAACTGTTGTAATACGCCTGTGCCATAGGTCACGTAGCGAAGAACTTCAGCTGAGATCTCAGACTGGTACTAAATTTACTTTAGTGAATTCATACGCCAAGTTTTATGAAGCTGTTAATTTTGATAGCTTTAAGGTATATTGAATTGGAATTTGTAAATATTTTCAACGCAACGTTCATTGTGTAGGCCTATCTTTTAAACCTTTTACAAGGTTTTTATGTAATGATCAGGCTTTAGATAACATTTGGTATGGTAATAATAGTAATAAATGGTAAACATAACCTCCCTAAATTCTTCTCACTGGTTGTCACATGGTTTGAGGTGTCAGTATCACAATATACTGGATTTATTGTAATAAGAGGCTAAGCTTTTAATCTAGGCTGGATGTATCTGGGATGGTTTTCCAAATATGCTAGATCACGGTGATTTTCCCATTCCCTCTCTTCTCTAATGCAGGTGCACTTCATCTAAAAAACAGCCTTCATCATTCCTAGACCTAACCATTAAATATTTATTGTGCCTGACTTAAATAGACCATACACGCCTTTGACAGTTTCATCACAGGCTAGATACTATCTTTCCAAAGTCATCAATGAGAGATAATCAATGATAAAACTCTGTCTCCAGAAGAACATATACAAAGGAAGGAATGTGATGACATGAATGCACATCTAACTTAAGCCGGTCCACATAAAATGGTATGGAAAGCATGGTAATAAATAATGACTAACTATAGTAAGTAATATCATATAATTTAACCAAGGTGATATAGAAGGAAACATAATCTTATAAACGTGTAACGAGTTCTCGTAATTAGTCGACGAAAAATAAAATAAATATCATGTTATTGAAGGTGTCACGCCCGCACTAATGTATGTTACAGGCCATACGTCTATATGGTAGGAGTGTATGTGTGCATCTAAGTGACAGCTCGCAAAAGCTACCAGATCATTTATTAAGTTTGCATTCACTAAACCATATGATCTGCAAGACAGAACGTTTTATTTTGAAACTAATATTTTTATTACTATTTTTCTAAGTTATAAAAAATATTTATTTAATTTATTGGCTATTTATATAAAGATTCAATTGTGAATATAATGCTTTTTATTTTATTATTTTATGCACTACTCTAATCTGCAGCAAAGGATACGCCTTAGACCATATGGTCACCAAAGCGGATATAATCTCTTGTTGCCACAACCGCGAAAAAAGAACATAATTATTTCATTATATTTTTCTCTCAATAAAAAGCAAAATAGCCAAAAATACAGTAATCCTTAGGGAAGTGTATTAGAAGCGTTTACTAACACTTTTGATCAATAAGATAGTATTGCTAATCAAATATTAATTACCTCCAATTAGGTTAACATTTTTGACTAACTGTAATGACGTCACAAATGGAAGGTCGTCTACTTCAGCCAAGGAGATGAAGACAAAAGGACTCACGAACGTGTAGTCAGTTCGCGTCACTCAATTCGAACAACATGGCTTAAAGCGAATGATATTATTGACGTCATACACGGAAAATTAGTTACCCTGATAAAGTAGATTAATTAAATAAAACTATAGACACTATAGCAGACGTGTGTTTCAAGTCTTGAAGTCATCGTTGAGTAGGGAAATATTTCAAAGTATCTACATCCGTGTTTCCAAAAATTGTTAATTGTGACCCTTAACATAATTTTTTCCTGGCCTGGCACTCAAAGGGTCATTAGTCATATAGTTTCAATTGTTTATTATTTCAATATTAGTGTTTATTAAAGTCATTTAATTTATTTGTTTTGAATAACAAAAACATATTTATTTCAATAACTTTATAATAAAACCAATTGTAAGGCACACATTTTAATGAAAATGATTAATTTTGTTACAATGTTCGCTAAGTGACGAAAAATACGATCTCAGTGGCAGTTTCATTCCTGGGGAAAGTTCTTTCGAGTTTGTATTTGGTATCGAATGCTATCAACTAAATTGAATCAATTTCAGTAACATTATAATCTCACAAATAAAACATTTACATGATATTCGGGAAGTTTGGTAAGTGTATTACACTTACCCAAATTCTAAGATAAGATTACTATTAATAGCTCAAGAGTGAATTATTTTACATACGTTTTTCATACATTTTTGAGAATTTTGTTTAGAGTATTTTACAAAAAGTATAAAAAAAAGTTATTTTAATTTATAAAAACCTCTTATTACCATGAAAACCTCATTTAAATAGCTTCCAGATAGGGCTATCCTTTCTTTTTAAACTTCATTAATCGTAAAATGGTTCAGAAATTTTTATTTTTAAGGTAAATTTTATCATTTTAGTTTTCAATTATTTTATGTCAAACGATTAAAATCTTAAATTATACTTTTTCAAATATAATATTATAAGAATTCCTATTCATCCTATTTTCAGATTATAAAGTCCCTATATATTATATATAGCCTACTTTGAGTTATGTTCTTTTGATCAGTGTTGTGTTAGGTAAACAATTGAAAGTACTGTAGAATTGCTAACTCATGGGTAGGTAGTTAAACAAATGCAAATTAAATATTTACAAATGGGGCTAGTTAAATTAAATAACAATAACAAAAATGTTGAATTGCCTGTATTTCTGTGTGAGTTAGTTTGCGGACCTATTTTTAATAGGACATTTTCATTCATTTTAGTGAGTACTACAATATACAAAAGCTAAGAACAATATTTTAATCATCCTGTATATATAAGATATATATATATATATATATGTATTAAATGTATATGATAGATATATATGTATTAATTTTATATGATAGATATATATGTAATGTATTATATATGTATGTTAAGATATAATCGATGTGTGTATTAAAATATATATAAGATACATAATCATATATGATATATATAATCTAATATATAGTCTATGTATAATTTATATGTATAATACATATAATATTGTAGTCTATAAAGTATATGGATTATATAGATACAGTATATACTATTTATAATGTTTTGTACGTAACTATCTTTACTTACTCGCTATCTTACATGTAGAGAAAGTATTGTGATCGTCAAAAAAAATTAACTCGAGATTTTGATGAATTTCGACGTTTCATGATTCCCCGAATCCGAAAAAGTGGTTTTTGCAATGCCGTCTCTCTGTCCGTCTGTATGCCTGTACCTTGTATTAGAGCCTAAACAATTTTACCTATCAGGCTAAAACTTGGTATCTAGGGTTTTCATAGGGCTGCCCTGAGGTGTTTTTGGAATTGGATATCTAACCCTAAAATGAAGAGTAGTTTACTGAGGGGCGAAAAGAGAAAAAATTGATTTTATCAAAATCAGCTCTAACGATTTTGATTAAATTTCGTTTCTAAACATTCATTAATATTACAAACAAAATGGCTACGCTCAATTTTTCGTTAAAATGGTTTTAAGGGTTCCGGTCTGATGCGTAAATTCTCATTATTTTTTTATATCTCCGTAGCTCTTTGAGGTAGTAAATTATTTATCATTGCAAATAGGGTAAAGGTTGGAGAGATCCGCATCTTTCTAAATTATCAAATAAAACATAAACTATAAAAGCAAAAAAGTTTTGATACTATATATTGCATCCTTAATACATGTTGTCATGACTAATATATTTCTTATATACAAAATACAAGTTTAAAGGTTAAAATTATGTATTTGAAAAATTTATAACAATTCGACATCCCTCCCACAGGAGTGTGTAAGATGCCTCATTGGGAGTGGGAGAGATCGCTTATGTAATATTTCATTAATTTTTTAGTTTTTGACGTTTATTTTTTTGTAGATACCTCTTATTTGTTTTCTTTTTTCCTTCCTCCCACAAACTGAGCACATATTTTGATATATTGTGTATAACTCATGTAACCACTTGAAACAAATAACGCATTGAATCCAGTCCACTGTAGACTTAGTTTCCTTAAATATTTCCAAATATTCCACACATTCGGCCTCATCGGAATTTTCATATTATTCACTTTCAGACGGAAGAGATGAGATTTCATCTGAAGATGATATATCTGCCATTTTAAGTCCACAGGAGCTTCTTGGAGGGGTGGGTCTATTAAGACCCCCTAATGAGCTTATTGTGTCGATGGGCCTCTAAATACTACTATTCTATTAAGACAGTGCGGTTTTTGTCCTCTCTGTTGGCGATTAGTCGCTTTTAATTTCCTCCCTTCAATAAAGCTTTTCTCTTTAATAACGACAGCTGATTGCTTTCGGCTGGAAAGCACCGCTTTTGGTATATGTGGTATTGGTGATATTTTCTCAATGATTTTCTTAGGAGTGAGGGGTGTATTTGGATCTACTTGATGATGGGTCTCCATACGAGATTGAACGAGATTGCTCACCCCCATTTGAAGAATTACAAGGCTGAGGAACTGTAATAGTGGAGCTTAGTTCATTTGGAAAATCTATGTGTGGAATATCTTCGGAGATTGCAAAAGCATGATATGGAATTGATGATATTTTTAATGGAAATATTCCAGCTGCACTCCACTACTCCACTTGCTGTTGTTGCTGGATTTGACCAGGCATGGCAAAAAGCTTACCAAATTACAGGTGAGTAATCTTCCGTTTTTCATTTGCCAACATCCAACTTTGACAAACCTGATAAAAGTAAGTTTTTAGATTTTTGAAAAAGGATCGATCTAAAGGCTGAAGGTAATGTGTAGTGTGGCTAGGTAAACAGAGAAGGATTTTGTCGTGCTTTACCACAATTTCCAACAATAACAGATCCAAACTCAGCTTTTTTATTTACCCCTTTAAAAATACTATAGGGAGGCAAACAGTTGCTTTAGGCGTTTGTGCAAGCTATCACAGAAATTGTTTCTCCTTTTTCCCCTGAAGTGAGAATATGAACTTCCTTACTACCTTTTACTGACATAACCTTATCTGGCTTATTTTTAAGTTGTAAGCTGGTCTCATCTAAATTTTAGATGTTTGCTCGTTTTCTCATCATATCGTGTTCTTCTAGCATTCTGGTCAATAGATCAAAATATTGATTCACCTCCTCCCGGTTCATTCCTTGGGCCCTAGCAATAGAAATACCTTCTGCTTCCTAAATCAAAGTCGTGGATTACGATCCATGAAAGATTTTAACCAATCACGGCCAGCTGATTGCTACTCACTATTAAAATGGGTTTTTAGGTAACATTGAACACTAAGGTCAAATGGCAGTTTTTGAACGGTTTTTTTAACAGGAGCAAATCCTGCAGCTTGTAATCTTTCAATATGAAGAACTAGTTTAGTTTCAGTTTCATGCCCTAAACATGATGAAGGACTTAATCGACATTTTTCAGCTTTATTTAAAACTAGCCTTCTTCGAAAAGTTATTTCTGGGATAATAAATTTTCTTCTGGCTTCCCTAATTTTCATTTTTTCTTCAACAACAGAACGCATAGCATTATTAAGGTCCTCTTGTGTCCACGCTGCTCGGTTACTTCTTCTTTTATAGACGAGAGGCATCTTCACTGAAATATAATATATTTAATATTAATATAACTACTATGTTGGGTAGCTACTCTCTCTTTTATTTAATAAAGCAGAAATCGAGGCATGGCGTCTCTCCCTCATTGGCATGCGGCATCCATCCCAAACCTAAGGGAGAGATGCCGCACCAAGCTTCGATGGGGGAAACATGGCTGACTCAGGTGAGACACAGCACACAGTAAGAAGAGTCACCCTACTATCCTAAGAAATAACAATACTAACGTTAAGTTCATTGTTTCTTTATCGTATACTTAGAGAGAGATTTACTTTTAAAATGTTTGTTACTCACCAAATCACTATTGGCCAAACAAAAAACCAATAGCTTCTCAGATTTTACTTGTATAGCGATACATGTTTTGGTAAAACGACTGGCACTAGCGTAACTATCTTTTTGACTGGCAGTGGGTGTGGCATCTCTCCCACCTTTACCCTGTGTAGGTCTATATATAATACAATATTTTATTTGAAATATATTTTTATAAAACCAACAGTTTCTGAGATATTGGCAAATATATTAATAACATTTTGTGAGCTTTAGTTGTAAAGAGAAAATACCTAAGTTTTAACACAATAATTATCTAGTACCACAGATTAAGTAAATATTAGTAAGTCTCTCAAAAAGTTGATGTTCTTTTTCCTTTCACCTCTTAGGGGAAATGATTGTACAATAATGATCTGTCTCTATCGTTTTATACTCAATAGTCAATACCTACTTACCTTTTTTAATTGGTAAATTTATAAATGAGGAATTTAATAGAAATGCGATAACCATAAGATATGAAACCCCTAATAAAATGTCAAAATTTTAACCGGAATTTGAAATTTTAATACAAAGTGTTGACCCTTGCGGACCCAATATAAAAATTTGTTATTGGTCCAAATATAAAAATAAAGACTTTAATTCTTTAAAAACAAAATTCGAAAATTTAAAACGGTGAGTCAAAAATTTTTTACGTAGTTATAGCGCAATTTTAGCTAAGGTTTGCTAATGTATATTATTTTGTTTCACAAATATTACGAGCTTTGAGTAAATATCTCCATTTTTAAACACTGGAGTGAGAAAGTCCGTGCGGAGTTCCGTACCATTTATTTTTTCTATAGTACATCTTATAATTTATCATCTTCATCATATTTGTTGTGACACTACATTAAATATAAAGCAAAAGACAAAAAAATCTTTTCTAAATCATAAATACAAATTAAATTTCTGATATGTACTACCTACCCCCCTCTCAAAAAACCCACAAAATAACAATAAAGTGTTTGCACATCTGTTTGATGAAGTTCACATCACGTGCGCTTGTCTGGAGAGGCCTAAAGACAAATATTGTTGACACGTTAACTACGTCTTCTTCCTCCTGCCTTATCTTCTTGACTCTAGGTGGCCTTCTCGTTGTCAATTTTAGCCATTTTGAGTAGAATGTTTCTGTTTTCTCACAACCATGGCATTCAAATTGGAGACAAAAGTATGGCTGAGAATGGAAGATATTCCTACCTTCAGCTCCTTATTTAGAAATTGCTCCTAATCATTTGTCGTGGCCCTATTCTAGAATCCATAGCCTCAGAGACTAAAAAGCCCGCAAATATGAAGGAATATGTTTTGGATCCCAGTGATGAAGGAATCTATCCATCCAATTGGCGCGAAAGCTGGATAAGGTAAACAGTTTGTCACTAAAGAAAATATAGGTGCCAACCTTAAAAAAAAATTGTCTCGCGAAACAAGAACTCCCTTAATGCTTTTGTTTCTAAATAAGAACAGGAAAATGTGCAATGATTTAACTGTCATACAAAACATTCATGTTGAGGCTTATGCAATACATTCTATTGGTAAAATATAAGGGGTCTTAAATAAAGTGGACAATTAAGGGGACAGCTATTATACAATTACTGACGGGAGAAGGTAATTGCCATTCAAATGGTCGACAAAACACTCTATAATCATGTGGTTCTATATTCATATTGCTGAACAGTTTCACTAACATAAATATATGGAATTTAGGGATATATATATATATATATATATATATATATATATATTACATGCATTCTATAGCCTTACTTTTTTATATATTTGTATTCACATACATTTATATATATCATATAAATAATACCTTTAACATATATAATAGGTTATATATAGCTTATTATATAACATATATAATAAGTCATATATAACTTATATTATGTATAACATCTATATTTTTATTTATTTAATTGAGGTATTTGAACTGACTAATTATATCAGCACACAAGGATTTTATGAGCGAGAGTCAAAGAGCCTACCAATTTTGCCGGGAAAGGTATTTTCACTGATTTTCCAGGTTTATTTTACATGCCACAATTGACATGGGACCGACGCCTCTACTTTCCCTCAGAAATAATTTCTGTTACGGATTTGTATCGCTCAAGAACAATCCATCGACTCCAGCCGGGTTCGAAACAAAGAACATTGGATCTTGTGGCGAGCACTTTACCCCAACACCACCGAGGTTGACTATATTATATAACATATATAATATGTATGATAACAATACTATATACAATGTAGATTATATTATATATATATAATATAATAATAAAAGCTATAGGATACAGTGCAATAAAATAGTGAACTTGCCTTTGAACTGAAACTATAAATGCAATAATTTAATAATGTAGGAAATAGTTATTTCTATAGAACCTTTATTTTTCTGAAAAAAAGGTCATTGTGATGACATTGTATTTAGCTGATGCATGCATCAACTATCAAATTGCATTAATTTACTCAACAAATCGGCAACCTTGAAAATTGGGATTAAATATTCATATTTGTTTATAACAGTGCTAAACCACATTTTTTGCTCCGATCGACTTATACACCTGTTAAATGTTCCGCGGCCATCCATAGTTTCTCTACTATAGCCTATCTTCTTTACAGTCAACACACCTTATATTTATTCCTTAAAATAAAGTTTTCCTCATGACTTTTGTCTACAACATTCTAGAAAAATAAATGGCATGGTTCACCGCACAGACTTTATCAATCTTTTATATTGAAAAAAATAATTTACTCATGACATTTTTTAAATGAATTAACATTAATTGTAGCAAAAATACTCCACCAAAGAGCATAAATTAGATATCATAAAGAAACATTGAGGAAAGAGGAACATCTCTGTCCACCAAAGAGCATAACAATCAATTTTAATTTCCAAGTGCTGGACAAAAAAATAAATATGCTTTCGTATAGCTCAGAAACTAGGAACCTATATATTTTATAAAAATATAATTCAAATAATAGGTTTTTATTTTTAACAGTACTCAAACTTTATAATGATACGTTTTTTTATCTTAAATAGTTGCGGAGATATGATCAAATTTGGAAATGTCTGTTTATGCAAAGTACCCGTAAAGACATTTTCATGGGAAAACGAGATTAGGTATTTTATTTTTAATGCAAAATAATATCTAGATACCAAATTTAATCAAAATCGTTAGAGTGGATTTCTAGACAACTGATTTGATCTCATTTTGTCATTCTGAGCGCTACCATTAATTTTAGAGTTAGAAACTTAAATTCCCAAAACTATTTGGGAGAACCTTATAACAACCCTAGATACCAAGTTTTAGCTCGATCTGTAAAATAGTTTCGGCTCTAGGTCGAGATAAGTCCCACAGACAGCATCGTGAAAACAACATTTCGGGTTTAAGTAGGTCACGAAACTTCGACATTTATCTAAATCTCGAGTTAAATTTGAAGATCACGATACTTCTCTCTCCAAGGAGTCGAAAGAAAATCAAATATTATAATAATTTATCATTTTATTTTAATATTAAACTATTTAACTTTCGTATAACATCACCGATTATGACCGATCAAGGCTATTTAGATCACTCAAATATTATTTGAAAGTAGGCCTATTTGATTAATTTTTCCGAGTTTAGAAGGTATACATTACTCCTACTAAAGACGATGTAGTTGTGTTACGTGATCGATTATAATTTGCCACGATATCGACTGGCAGGTCGATAGTGATCGAACAGGTGTCGATTCCTTGTCTAGAATAACTAGATTGTATTTGTACTTCGTGCACACTATAGTAGTTTTGTTGTCATTTCGCAATAAGGGCAAATCCTTTGATGGAATTCTTTCTTGGCGCTTTAAAATATATTTTTATCTCTCTTACTAGACACACATAATGAAAATATATAAGGCTTAGTTAGACCATAAGCATGATCGTGGAGGCGTTGTGCTTCAAACGTTAGTCAAATCAACTCTGAGAGACTTCTGTTTCAATCTTGAACTAGTAGGAGAGGGAATTTTATAAAACTAGGCTTGCAGTACTTGCTGTAGTAGCGACTTTTAAACCAACCAATTTAAAGGAACGGAATTATCGGTATTTATAAAATAGTTTGCTATAAGAAAAAAAAAACTTGTGTGTCTGTTTGTACACAATTTGTCTATTTGAAAGTACAGATAACCTAATAATATACGCTGACTTATAAAAGACAACTGACTGTAAAAGGGGGGGAGGCTCTTATCACGCATTCTAACTTTTAAATTTAATATTCGAACCATACTCGGGAACATTTTTAGAATAAGACTTCCGAAATAACTCTAATATATTAAAAAAAAAAACACTAAATACATATACAAATCAAATATTATTATAAAAAATGCATAGGCTTAGTTTAGATTTTAGACAAAAGCTTGAAATAATTAATTGTGCATTTAATACAAAGGCTACCCACCCCTGTGCGCAAGAGTACACAGCTTAGTTGCAGGAAGTTTGGAGATTGACTACCAACTGGTTCTACTCAGATGTTTCTTTTTCTAAATGGTTTTCCTAATCTCCCTCCACAAAAATACTAGTATTCCACGGACCACGTCCTGCTACCATTCTTGGTTATCTGTATACTTACACTGGGGGGTAGTAAAACAAAACTGAGCCACTGTTGCGTCTGTGTGTGTTTGAGGAGAGTGGGGGGTATAGAAATCTATCAAGGAAAAAAACACTTTAGTACACCTGACAAGGAGTAGAACTCAAACATCCGTTAGAATAGACTAGACCAGGGATGGCATAACTTTTACGACTAGAGTAACATTTAAGGACAAGCTGAATCTTAGACTAGTCTAATATTGAAATTTTTAATGAGTATTTAAAATAAAATATGTTAAATATTGTGAAGTGCAGTAAATAGCTCAAATAAAATGGCAACATTTTAATAATGTCTCAATTTTAAGGAAGGAAAATTGATTAACTTGTATAGTTATTGTCTTAGAGAGTGTTAATTTCAATTTCTTAAAGTAAAAACATTGGAAGCAGCCCCTTTAGTGAAAAGTTACGATTATCTGGTATATATCGTAGTTTAGTTTTTTTAGTTTATGTTTGGTTCCTAACTTGTCTTCAGGAGCACACAAGATGCACTTAGAATACGATCAAAGATTATTTCTAACAGTTGACTTCAAAAAGATTATTGTAATATGACATTGACATGTCAGTCGAGATATTAATGAAACGCATTTTTTTACCACTTTGGGAATTTTTTTATTTAATGTTTAATTTTTCTACCGTGTCAGCGTGCCATAGATCTACCATTCCTGACTCCTCCACTCGTGTGCCCAACTGAGTCCGTCAAATGCAGATACAATTCCTTTTAAATTCTACGTTTCTTATCCTTACATAATTAGTGTAAATATGTTACTTACTCGGAACGCTTGTAGGACCAGATGAAATAAACACACGCACAAAGGCTATTAGCTATGTATTACTATGTGTTGGGATGAAAAGGGTTACTTAGATAAATGCACTCTCGTTGGCATTGAAAGAGAATAGGAAAAATATAATGAAAAATAACCTTGTGGAAAACTTTTCTCAATGGACCCACCCAGGATTTTAGCCTTGATCTCTGCATCTGAGTTGACCAAGAGCTAAACGCATACATGAATCATCCAAATATAATATGAATGATAAAGATAGAATGATTCCAAATTAAATCTACCAAAATTGGCGAGGAGGGAGAATAGGAAACCATTTAGGAAAAAAACACCCTTAGTACACCCGACCAGGATTCGAACCCTTAAATTCCCGTGATTGGAAATACAGTTTCTATGAAAGTGACGCGTTAGACCATGTGACCATTGATGCAGGTAATATATAATTTAATTATAGTATATGGTGTGGACATTGCCTGGACCTTTATCTATCTTACAGGCAGATAGTCGGTTGAAACAATAGCAAAGAGGGACAGAGAACGTAGGATTAACTAAAGTTGAATGTATAAATAAGGCTGGATGGTAGTGAGGTAGAAGGAAAAAAAAAACAGGAAGAAAAGCAAATCTATGATATTAGAAACGGAATGGATTGAAATATATTTCTCATTAAAGCTTTTAAACTATGAAAAATTAATACCAACGCATTGATGAAGGATATATATGTGGTTTGTCATTTTTAGACCAGGGGTTGGCAACATATTTAATATCGCAGGCTATATGAGCTTAAAAAAAATTTGGCAGGCCGTATGATTTTAATAAACTATCTAGAAAAAAATCAACTTAGGAGGAAGGGGGTTGGGAATAATAACTTTTCAGGGTCAACTAGTTATGAACAGCTTTTCCCTGTCAGTGAGGGCCCCAGACAGGGAAGTGTAGATTTAAGGGTTGTCAAACCGATATATTATTTAAGGGGGATACACCTGAGGGAATGAACCTTAATAAATGTACTGTATATACACTTTCCTTAAATCCTTTGCGGGTCATATAAGATCATTTGGTTGGCTAGATATGGCCCATGGACCTTAAGTTGCCAACCACAGCTCTAGGCGATAAAAAAAATGCAAAGCAGGCAAAATTTACTAAAGGTATATTCAAGATATAGTCTAACTGTAAGAATTTAGCTAGTTTTAAATAATAGCTGCAGGAAAAGTTGCTTTGCGTATGAAAATATGAAATAGGATTTTGTGGCCTTTTTAAATGTCAAATCATTCTTATGCGATCCCTTCATATAATAGTTTGTAAACATAGGCATTTTACATAGAAATAGAATGGAAGGTGACTCATTTATTCTTGAAATTTACTACGGAATGTCATTTACTGAAACAAATGGTATAATTAAGGAGTAAAACGAGTGAGAGGGCTAAGTTGAAAACTTGAGGATAAAAAGTGGAGAAGCGTAGGAAGTTTAGAATAAGAGAAAAGTATTTTTTTTAAAAGGGGTTTGTTTGGGAGAGGGCGTGTTAAAAATGGCGTTTGGATATGTGAATGTGTGTGTGTGTGTGCATTCGGGGTATCAGCCATGTTGCCAAGTCTTGCTAACAGAGGTGCGAGGTTGCCATGGCGACGGGGCAGTGGCCGACACCCTACGACCTTAAGCGGGCGAAGGGGTGACGAAGAGGGGAGGTTGTTGCCATGGTGACGGTCACCTCATCCTGTGAAAAGTGGAGTGAGTAGACTAGTGACAGCTGGGGTCCAGGGGC
>CABFWB010000578.1:132227-157123 GCA_902151455.1 Timema bartmani
CCCCCCCCCTACTCCTCATCTCTCCCTCCCTATCACAGCTCTGGAGATAGTTTTCTCCAGCAAAAACCCCCCTAGAGACTGTTCTAGAGTGGATTACTAGGAGACTATACGTTGTTATTTCATTTAATTGGCAGCATAATTCGTTCCTCAAACCGAGAGAGTGAGAGGGCTTAGAATAGGGTCGTTTCATTTTCCTCAACTACCGGAGGATTTACATAGACCCAGCAAGGGAAACTAACCCTTATTCCCCCCAGTAGCAAGAAGCAGATTAGGATCCCAGGGGTAACACAGTCACTTCAAAAACAAAACCCGCTCCAATGGCCCCATGGTATAACTCTAAGATCACTTTCGCAATGGGTGGTCTTGTCGATGATGAGGAGATCGGGGTTCGACTCCCAGTTTGGTGTACTGAAGGTGGTTCTAAGGGTGGTTTTTCCTAAATGGTTTTCCACTCGCCCTCTACAAAACTGCAGGTATAATTTCTCTAACTACACCTTTGCTCATCCATAGTACACTAGCGTAATTAGTACATTTGCGTACAACCCGAACGGGTAGTAGGATGCGGTGCTAAAATAAATAAATAAATAACTTCAATAATAAATATAGCCACCGTGCGACCCAATGCAGGTCTTTGTTTGGATTCTAGGGTATCAATGTTTTTGCTATTAGTAATTTATCCTTTTTTATTTGTCTGCGCGTTTTACAACCTTTTAGGGTCATAAGCATATTAAATAAGAACGCTAATATTTTAAAAATGAGAAAGTTTGAATTTAAATAAGTTTGCCCGTATTTACGTGAAGGAAGAATAAACAAACCAATCAGGGAAAACCACTCCCAGTAAACCCTACCAGGGTTTAAACTATAATTTCCCTGTAATCGGCAGTCCAATCTATTGCAAGCGTGATGCCTTAGACCATTCGAGTACCGAGGCGGGTTTGCTTTACCTAATTATTCTAGTCAACCACTAAAGAAATACTCCAATCAATTGACTCATAATTTCGTGACATAGATTACACCTAATTTAATGATAATATAGTATAAACTATCAACTTCAAGTTGTGCCTTATAAGACCACAATAACCTTATTAACAGTTGACTCGGTTTTAAGGGTTATAACATTTTCTATAGGGTTTTGTTGAAATTGTGTCCTAAATGTATTTTTACTTACATTTCTGAATAAATTGCTTGAGCGTAACACAAATCAAGCTAATTTGCTTTTTAATTAATTCCAAACCAAAACCTAAAATTATTGTGCCAATAATTAACTAACTACGCATAAAATATGTAGTAAAGTATTTTTAACACAACATGGGAGTAGATTATTCAGCAGCCAGTCTTATTAATAACTTAAAGGGTTGAACAAAAATGTCAATCAAATCTATTATATTTTTCAGAAGTAAATTAAAATATAGCCTATATATATTTTAAATAACTTTAAAAAAATGATCTATTTGCATAAAATAATAACAAATTTGTATGAACATAAGCAAATTACATGTAGCACAAAAAATACATGATAACATTATTACATTTGTTTGGTGCAAGTTATTATAATACGAAAAAGATAAGGGTAGAAGTATAGTCGATAGTTTACCTCATATTAAAACCACCCTAATTTGGCCTTATAAAATCTGGCTGCAGGCTACCTTTCCTGGTGGAGACATCAAGAATTTGTGGCATAAAGTACTACTCATACTTTGCTGACAGCTATAACTTGAGTGACTGGCTTATAACTGAACATGGATTTATGTCAACGTGAAAAAATAAAATTAGGGAAGCACACATGCACAAGTTTAAACTCTTTTAGCGAACCGGAGCTCCTACTGCTCCCAACCCAGAACTATATTTTACCTGATACTTTTTTGATTAAAAGTGGAAGCTTGAAAAGATATGGTAATATATAATCGAGGGCTACATACTTTCTTACATAGTCTATGTTAGTTTGAAATTAAATTTTCAAAACTTAAAAACTTACCCTAAAATTAATTTTTCTCTGAAAAGTAAGTAGAAAATTTTATTTATCATTTAATAGACTCCTCAAATATAAATTAAAAAAAATTGTCATATACATTTTTGAACCATTTTTAAATTTTCAAAATTCAGTCATTTGTAGGCTGACAAAAAATTTTATATCTAGATTTAAAATAATTACTTCAATTCAAGGTGTGACTATATAAAATGTAAATATCAAGTTTTATAAAAATCGATTTGACTGTAGCCCCAGATACAAAAAATCAATCGGACAGACAGACTAAGGGACATACGAAATAGTAACGAACCCACCTTTTTGAGTTCAGGGGTACATAAAATGTTAAGATTTAATCATCTCGAAGTTTAAAATATTAACGATTACAATAAATTTTCTACATGAGAAAGTGAAACTGGAATTTAAAAAAACTGGAAAGGTTTTTACTTTTATTGAAAATAGATTTTTTTTTTACATGGTTTGAAAATTTGGTTGTTAGAAAAGAAATCATTCTAGAGATCGACGTATATGTTATTGTAATGGAGCACGTTCAGTTCCAGGGACATTTATGTAATGAAATTTACACCAGTATTTAAAGTAGTAGCCATATTTAATTTTATTGTGCATAAGCACTATCTTTCCTATATTGTATAAATGAATCTTTTTTGAAACTAAATACTTTAGGATATGTAGAAAAAAGTACTTCGATCAACATATCATTTTATATGGTTATTGGGTTTAAAAATTTAGGAACCATTTCTACCAGCAATAATGATATCAGAGTGGAAATTAGGAAAATAATACCGTTGGGAAATGTATGCGATTACTTAGTTAATACTCGTAAGTTGTTGACATCTCGCCTGCTTTCAAAGAATTTAAAGCTCAAAATGTACTTCTTGCTTACTTCTGCAGCCATTCAAACCGTAGCCGGTTCTTAGCCTCACGTTCAATCTCCTTTCACCCCTGCCTGTTATTCGTCCTTGCCTCTTCCACACCTAAGCTATAAAGTCCCTTCCTTACATCCTTCACATACATCCTTTATAAAACTATTCTCTTCTTTGGACATGACCAAACTATGCTATTCTTCTGCTACTAATGACTGATGTTATGTCAAGTTATGTGTACCATTATCTGAGCTCTCTATTTTTCCTAATCCTACATTCATTTCCTTCTATTATTGGTCCAGATATCCTCTTCGGCACCTTATTTTCAAATGCTATTAGTCTCCTTGCAGTTCTTTTTGTTATTGTTCAAGTTTCACTACCATATGTTACAATTGGTCTGATGATATTTTGGTCTATCCTGGATTTGGTTTTGTTTTATAACAGTTTTAATTTGAAAATTGACTGAATCGCATGTAAACATTTTGTGCTTGATTGTATTCGTGCTCATATTTCTTGTTCTAGTTCATTATGTTGTTGTTCACTCCTGGGTAGGCTGACACTATTGACTCTTTCAAACCTGAGGCTATTTTTTTCTATGTGATGTATATTATTTCTCTTATTTCCATTAATTCTGCTCCCATTTCCTACAATATTGTTTGGTTTTACCAAGAGTGCAATATCATCCGCAAAAGCTAGAATGTTCACTTTTATTCCTATATTGAATCTAGTGTTTTTATTTTATATTTTGCATAAGGTTTTGTTAAGTGCTATGTTGAACAGAGTTGGTGATATCATGTACTCTTGTCTAACTCCTGATCAACTTGGAAATACACTGATACTATCTTTCCTATTCTCACTATACATTTTGAGTTATTCACATAATACTGAGCTAACCTGTTGAGTCTACTTGGTATTCCATATTAAGAATATACATAGCAATAATTTTACCAGTGGTTCTTTATGGGTATTAAACGTGATCTCTTAACTTACACGACGAAAACCAATTTAGGGGGTTCAAAAACAAGGTGCCCAGGAAGATATTTTATTCAAACAGGGATGAAGTTACTGGGGAGTGGAGGAGGTTACATAATAACGATTTACATAACTTGTTCTCATAAAAAGATATTGTTTGGCTAGTCAAGTCTCGTAGATTACGGTGGGCAGGACATGCAGCGCGAATGAGAGATTATAGAACCTTGTTCAGGGTACTGACTGGCAAACCCAATATAAAGAAACCATTGGGAAGAGTAAGACGCAGATGAGAGGTTAACATTATAATGGATCTGAAAGAGATAGGGTGTAATGAGGTGGACTGGATAGAACTATCTCAAGATAAGGGTAAGTGGTGTACTTTCGTAAGTGGGGAATTAACTTTTGAGATCCTAATTACATAGAGAAAGTAAGTATGATAAAATGTAAAACCCCTCTTAATTTTTACTTTTTCATATCAAAAGAAAATATTGTGATCGTGGAAAATTTATCTCGAGATAATGAAAATTTTTTGCGTTTTATGTGAACACAAACCCAAAATGTGTATTTTACAATTATCTCTATTCCCATGTTTGTCTGTCCTTGGCTACGGATTAAAAACCATTTGATGGGTTTTGTTCAGACTTGATATTTTGATACTATGGGGCTATACAATTTTTTTTTCGCCCAAGCTCTTCAATTTAGGGTCGTTTACTTATGAAACATTTTTTGAATTTCCATATTTTAAAACGGCTCTATGGATTTTGTTTAAAATTTACATCTAGGATTTGTTTGACATGGCAAATAGCACCATATAATTGAGTTTTTGGGTAAAAGTTTGATGAAGGGTTGTTTTCTGACGACTGATTTTCAAAAGTTTAGGATATTTTACAAATGGCTTTAAAGATTGGTTTCTAAATGGATATCTTGGGAGTGTTTGATATGACGAGTAACAGTGTATACTTGTTTTTGGTGTAAAAACTCATTTATGAGTAGTTTAATGATTAATGATTTCTCAAAAACTTGTAATATTTTACAAATGTCTATAATGATTTTGTTACAAATTGGTGTCTTGGTAGTGTTTGACATAAAAAATAACACTATTTACTCGTTTTTGGGGTAAGAGCTCATTCATGGGTAGTTTACTGAAGACTGATTTTTCAAAAACTTGAAATATTTAAAAACTGGCAATAACGATTTGGTTCCAAATGGGGTATCTTAGGAATGTTTGACATGTCAATGGCCACTATTTATCTGTTTTTGGGGTAAAAACTCATTTATGGGTAGTCTAATGTAGACATATTTTTCAAAAGCTGCATTTGTTTAAAAAAATGTCTTTACATTTGGGTTCCAAATGGGTATCTTAGGAGTGTTTGACTTGACAAATACTTTGTTTTGGGTAAAAATTCAATAGGTCTTTAACTGTGTAGCTATTTTTGAAAATTATAACTATTTTGAAAATGGCTATGGTGATTATGCCTAAAATGTCTAGTTGGCGAGTGTTTGACGCGAACATGACAAATAAAGCTGTTTACTTGTTTTTGGTGTAAGAACTCATTTATGGGTAGTTTACTTACAACTTTTATTTTAATTTGAATATTTTCAAAATTCGCTTTAGTGATTTGGTTAAAAATTGGTATCGGAAGACTATTTTACATATCAGTAATAATGTATCTTTATTTATCTAAAATAAATTAATTCAAGGGTAGTTTACTCACAACAAATTATAGAAAATTGGAATGTTTTGGAATATGATCTGGAAGATTGAGCTCAAAATGGAAATCTGTGAATAGCTTTTCATGTTAAATAACAATAGGTAAGAATAAGTTTTTATTTTTAGAAAAACAAATAATTTTATGTTAGTTTACAAATAATTTATTTAAAAAAAATTGAATTTTTAAAAATATATTTGTACAATTTGGTTTAAAATTTATATATATATATTGGTTTAAAATTTATATATATATATAGTTATTTAACAATAGGTAAGAATATATATATACTCTTACCTATTGTTTATATATATATATATATATATATATATAGTGATTATTGTTATTAACAAGATGATAGGTTTGTTTTATGAATAAAACTTATTTAAGTGTAGCATACTAAAAATCTATTTTTTTAAATTTAATTCAAAGCTATAATACACAATATAAGAAAGTTAGTAAGATTGCGTCGTAACATTATTTTTTAACTCCTTGTCTTACTTCTTAAATTGATCGTCATAATGGTTATTACAAACTTCATTAGCGAAATAAACTTTGCTACTGCGTACACATATGTAGCCCATTAAATAAAATCTCAAATATTAAAGATGGGTAGATCATATTTTAGTCAAGTAAAACTTTTAATTCACTGCTATGATTAGTGTTCCCAAAATAATATTAATGTATTTATAAATAATATTTTGAGATAAAGATCTATAATATTATTACCATACGATAGAAGGTATTTGAACTTTACAAACGTACAACGGCAAATCATATTTACTGCAACTGTCACTTTTGATAGATTTAATCAATACCAATATAATACCTATAATATCTTAGTAACATAATATTATGGCCTAAGAAAAGTGGGTTCTTAGCCAACAATTGTGCCATGATCTTAGCATAGGCACAGTCATACACTGTAAAGAACTATATCAAAAATTGCAAAAATTAATTAAATCCATTTACAATTTTTTTTTAGTACCACGTCTTACTATCTGTACAGGCAATACGCATATGTACTAATTACGCTAGTGAAATAGAGATGAGGGATGTTGAATTATAGATAAAGTGTACTCGTATTGCGTAGAAGGAGAGTGGAAGGCCATTTTGTAAAAACTACCTTCAGTATAACCGATCGGGATTTGATCCCTGATATCCCAGTCATCGGCAGTCTAGTCTAACATGAGAGTAACGCCTTAGACCATACAGCCACTGGAGCATATGAATATATATATATATATACATTTTCTTTTTTCATATGTTCTCTAGGTCAACTATGTGTCATTTTGTTGTCAATTTTGACAGGTAGTGGGAATGTAGATAGCTTTAAGAAAGGTATGGTTACCTTTTGTGGGTGATGGCTAGTTTATATTTATATACTAGTTTTTTATTCCTGTCTACGATAAGTTGGTTGTAAAATTAACCAACCTAACCTAGCCTCACCTTCTATTGATAAGCTCATGTAATGTTAGGCTATGTTTATAAAAATAAAAATAGCTTTCTTTCGTAATAGTGGATAGAGTTAGAGTGGACTAAATTAATTTAAAACATGTATACAAAATGGCCACGTACGATTGGCCATGCCTGAAAAGGGGCTTGGGAAGATAGATATCAACCATGTTTAAGGTTTGACCTTGTAGTTAATTAATAGTAATTGAGAACACTAGTTTAACTGGGAACTGCCTCAGTCTCAATATAAGGTGAGCAATGGACCTCTCCTTATAAAATACTATTTACCTCCTCATTTATTGGTTTAGACTGGTCATTTAGAGGACACAGAATGGGCATTCAATATTTCAGTTGAAATCAGCCTATTTCCAAGTGTTTTGTGAGCTATCGAGCCGTGTGCCAATATTTACTCTTGCTCCTCTATGATAGTATTATCTTTCAAAATGTAGTTTTTCATTTTTCTATCCCCCAAATCCATTAGTCAATAACGGAAGTTACTATCGATTTCCAGTACATTATTTATTAGATTCAGAATTTTAAACTGTTTCCACAGCTGAGAGTATATAATATTTGTCTAGATGATTGCACTATTATGAGAAATAGGAAAAAATTATAAACTTTAATTGAAGTCATTCCCCAACAGTAAAACTTTTTACCAAATGGGAAGTGATGATTCATTATAACCTATTCTGAAACAAATGATTGGCTGCATCTATTGCACAGCACATCCCATATCAGTAGTTTGGCCTCTGATAACGGTTGCATTATTCACTGTCATCCATAAGCAGTTTTTTAGCTTCAAATATATGCTGATGAAAACTCCTTCTTCCTTATTCATGTCAGACATAACTTGGATGATTTTGGTAAGGTGATGTGGAGGCTTACTCTAGTTAAAGTCTTCCCACTTTCTGGTTTCTGAACCAGCATGCCTTGTACATCTTGGAGAGCCAAATTTTCACAATCAAAACATCAGGTAGTATGATTATCGCGTTTCCTTGCAAAGTCCTCTGTGACGATATCAAATTAAATTTCTTACAGCTTCTTAGGCTCAGCCGATGAGACACACACACAGATGAAGGCAAACATTGTAGTATAATCTGCCATTTCTCTTTGGATTTGATATTGAATTATCTATTCTAGGTCTTACTTTCCTTTGAAGTTCAAATAACACGTCGACGAATTAGAATGAGTCAATAAATCATGTATTGATTAATTTTTAATTTTTTCAATTTTTCAGTTTTAAAATTTGGCCTGCGTCTTAAGAGGTTCCTCTACAATTTTACTAAATTTCAGCTTTCTATCTAATTTAGAAATACTAAAAATTTTCTGGACAGATATACATACATATATACAGACACCATTAGACTTTTATTAATATAGATGCTATAAAATAATATTACCTTGGAAATAAAACTATATGCTTAAAATAAGTAGCGTAAGAACACAAGTGTTAAATATATGATTATGTAACAAAAGATATAGGATGGGGATGAGATATCAAGAAAAAATTTATTTTTTTAACGCTACTTTATGGATAACTTTACTAAAAATCCCCGTACACACAGGTAATTTTTCTGTAGTTAATTTATCTATTAATTGAGTACAAGTCAACTATTATAATACGTACATCCAACTGTCATGAGGAACACCAGCAAAACCAATAGTTATAATGGCAACTAGTGCTTAATTTGGTAGCAGCGAAAGCCATGGTTTTCAGCGAAGTTTAAGTACAAAAGCATGTGAATATTAGAAGTACATTACCAAATTGAACAACGAAATTATTATATTTCAAGCAATATATTTAAAAAAAGAATGTTTAAAGGCTGTATTTTATAGATATAGGATTAAAGTTTCAAAAAACATGGTATGTATTTCAAAACATACACTAAACTTTTATTTTTTACATTTAAGTTACAACGTATTATTTGGAAATAATTTAATATTCTGTTAGTAAAGTTAATTCTCCACTAAATATGGGTAGAAACCATGACCTTGTGAATGCATGTAGTAAATTTCGTAGTAGCTGATTAATTACTTCTTTTGTGATAGTCGCCATAATTATTTTACTAAAAATGTATCCACTGAACAAAGTAATAAAATATTGCCCATATGTGCAGCATAAGTAAAATCGGTTGTATTAATTATTGAAGAAGAGAGAAAATTTACTTAAATATACTCTAGTTGAAAATAAAATACAGATAATCAAATGAAAGAAACATTCCTGACATCTTCCAATTTTTGATGTTGGCAATGTTATCTGCCTCTAAGAACTATCCTTGAAATGCTCGTGATCTAACCACCCCAACCCCTCCACAGGTCCTGTCATCTCGTCAGAATGGCGACGACGTGTAGGAGGGTGAATCACTCTCACGAACACGAACTGACAGCGCGGAAAAAAAAAAGATATACCAAATTAATGTGCCCATTCTTTATCCCTCCCTTTTAACTACTCCCCATAAAGTGCCCCTGGGAATAAACGTTAATGAAATTCACCCAAATCCGCGCAGATCAAGCGGCTATGATACAAGGATACGTGGATTACACAAAGAAGATATTGGTGCTGTTCGAGTTTCATTGGTATTGCATTATGTATAAGGATCGTAGGTTGCACTAACTCACCATTCATTGGGGAACATCAAATGTCAGGACCAAATACTTCTTTGGGAGGAAAGATACTCACTCACATTGGTAGGTACGAAAAAAAATCATTGTTGTACAAATCAATAATCTATATTTAACAATATAGTTTTGATAGATATTGATAGATCATATTTTACAGTTCGATACATAAAAACAAATGTCTCAAGTTTATTATGCTAAATCATTGTCAAAATAATATTGCACAAACTAACAGGCCTCACAAAGGCCGTTAGTAAAGTTATAGAACAACGATAGTATATATTGCATCATTTAATTTATAAAAAGTTATTAAAACGGAATTAATTTATAAATAAATATCACAGGAAATATAAAGTATTTATTTTAAAACCTTTTGAAATATCAACCCAACACAATAGAGTAATGACTCAGTCGAGACATTCCACTAGTTTTTTATTTCGAAGATTATAAAAAATAAGCCCTTTATAACTTATTTTGGAAAAAACTGAAGAGCAAAAATCTGTTTATTTAATTTTAACCCTTAAAACAATTTTTGTATTTACTATTCCTAAACTATTTTCAGTAATTTTTTTCAACCTTCAATCTTGCAGCTTAAGTAAAAACAAATCTAAAAATTTTGTCATCCTATTTTATGAAAGCATAAACACAAACTATTTAATGATGCAATCGTGGTGCGTATTAAAGTTTTAGAACTAAAGTCTTGGCACTTTAAAGGAACGAGACATACCCTGCACTCATCACCAGACACTATTAGGGTAATCAAATCTTGCAGGTTAAGGGGGGTAAGCAGCGCAAATGGAAGGAACTAGAACCGGGTTTAAGGTATTGACTGACGAACCTAATGGAAAGAAACCAGTGGGATGACCTAGACGATAGTGGGGGGATAGCAATAGAATGAACGTGAAACAGGTTGTAATAAGGTAGACTGGATAGAACTACCTGAAAATAGGAATAGGAGGTAATGATGTGTACTGAATATAACTAGCTCAAGATAGGGATAGGAGGTAATGAGAAGGAGTGGACAGAACTAGCTCAAGATAGGGATAGGAGGTAATTAGAAGGAGTGGACAGAACTAGCTCAAGATAGGGATAGGAGGTAATGAGAAGGAGTGGACAGAACTAGCTCAAGATAGGGATAGGAGGTAATGAGAAGGAGTGGACAGAACTAGCTCAAGATAGGGATAGGAGGTAATGAGAAGGAGTGGACAGAACTAACTCAATATAGAGATAGTATGTAATGATGTTTACTGAATATAACTAGCTCAGGATAGGGATAGTGTATAATGAGAAGTCGTGGACAGAACTAACTCAATATAGAGATAGTAAGGAGTGGACAGAACTAGCTCAAGATAGGGATAGGAGGTAATGAGAAGGAGTGGACAGAACTAGCTCAAGATAGGGATAGGTTGCGTACTTTTGTAAGTGAGACCTAATGTTCTAATTAAGTTAAGGAATGGCGAGAGACCGGGAAGCCATTTAATAAAAATCATCCTTAGTACACTTGGACCACCGACAAACTAAAGTTTAGCATGTCATTTAATCCGCAAGCCCACCAATGCAGCTACAAATGTATAACTGTGATGGCTAAAGGTAAATTAAAGACATATTACTTCCGGTTTTGGGGTAGTTTATAATGGATTTATAAGCATATCAAGTTTTGTGGTGATTCAAACTCGAAGCTTAATCTTCATATTTTTAATTATATAAATTTGTCTTTGTCTTTCAAACCAAGTCAATATAAATACGTTTAAAGAGCTATTTTCAAGAGAATTACCTAAAAAAACAAGGTTATTAAAGTCATATTTTAAAGACGTAGGTATCAAAATGGTAACTTGTGGAAATGCACTCGCAATATTGTTGAGAATAGATGAGTTAACCATGCTCTTAGTACACTAGCATTGCAGAGAAATGCAAACAGTATAGGTAGTCTAATTTCAATTCACTATAAGTCCTAACTAAGAGTAAATTTCACGTGCTACTGAAATATTTTTGAAATCACGAGGAAAAAAACATGAATCCACAAATTGGCCTAGCTGATACCTTTTACTATCTATTCTGACATAAAGCATAGGCATACATCTCTATTTTTCAAGTTTCTAGGCCTACATGGCGTATGGTCAACTAGTCAAGACCAAGTGAGACATGTCTTTGTTTACCACGCAATCCATTATTTAAAACCACTGCTTACGTTTTTGTTCTTTTTCCTGTGACCTGGCGTTAACTAACATAAGCGTTGACACGCTCGTCTTCCATATTTAAAATTCACGAATTTGATTTGCCGTTACAAAGATAGTGAGTGAGAGCAGGCAAGGCAAGTCTGGTTCTGAGTCCGCTGTTAATATAAGCTTTCAAACACTCATGGGTGTTGTCTGCATAATATCCAAGAAATTAGTTAAAGCTATATACTTGTTTCATTAACATAGTAAGAATAACTGTCAAGTAAGCTGAATGGTTTTAAATTTTTCTTTGGGCATTCCTTTTGAAATATTTAATACATATTCTATTTAAATAAAGTGTCAGAATGTGAGCATAAAATTGTCGTACACAAATTTGAAGAACAGTATAAAAGAGTTTATAAATATCCTTACCATGGGGCCAAGTCAATATAGATAAAACAAAAATATTATATATTCTGTAGGCTTACAGTGATATTATAAACAAACTAACAAAAAAATCGATATCACAGAAACTTGTCAGTGTTCATTGGAATGAAGAAAAGTCTTCTTTAGAAATAAAGGGGTTCTTGGCTTACCACAATAAGATAATCACGAGAGACAGATCCGCCCTGGGGCTGAGCCGTCAGTAGTATGACTGAGTTTTCTTTTCCCTTTGCACCCTGACGAATTTAGACCTCAGGATTTGCGTTCTATCTATAGAAAGAGTCATATACCTATTTAGAGATCATTAGCCTGCTACCTGGTGATTTACCTACTTTTAAGTATTGATATAAATTTGGTGTAATTTGCCTACTTTGGGATTCTATATTTTTCTTGCAATTTTGCAACCCTCCGGCAATGAAGATTTCTGTGGGATGAGTGCATTTATTTATTTTTATCGAAATACTTTGATTTAATATTTTATGCTGTCCTAGCCCTTTGGCTAAAGGATCTTCTCCACTGTTCATTGATTTACCTCTCAGTGTGCTTTTTTCTGGTGGTGGAAGCTATTTTTCTCTTTTCAGCTGCAGTTTGACGGTGTGACATCATGATATCACAACCCGGATGTGAACGGAGGTATTCTATAAGTATACTATGGTAGTAATTAAAATATATTAATTTAATTAAATTAAATTAAAATCGAAAACTAAACATAGTAGGCCATAAACAAATAATTCTGGGATCAAAGTAAATAAGGCGTATGTTTATTTTTTCTTTTATTTAAAAAAGCGACGATGTTACCTACTTGGTGAGTTCGAAGCTATTTTGTGGAGTGGATTACACCATAACTTGAAATAACTAAGCACTATCACACTCACGCCTATGTAGGAAATAAAGAAGGGAGTAAATGAGCAGTTCACCCAGTAGGCCCTGTAGTTTACCAGCTGATAGCAATTCCTCTCTTTCACTAACGATACACATTTGCTATACTAATTGCTTCTGGGCCACATTAACTTGTATTTGAAAATGTGTTATTATAATATCCTCTTCTATGTCATATATTCTAACATATACATTTTAAATTTACAGGAATGTTCCTACAGGCAATTTTTTGTGAATAAACAAAATACCCTAGGCCGAAGACGATTATTTGAAGATGCGTCTAAAAATAAAGAACTTCAAGATAAATAATAACTGTGGTGCCAAAGTAACTACATGTTTATAATTATTTAATAACTTATTGTTTTTGTTTCAATGCTACATCTTCAATACTCACTGAATAAAACGTAAATTTCATGGGATATATTATCTCGACTTTCCATTACGTGACAGGTAGTCAACGTCCTTAATGGCTTAAAATCAAATACATACATTTCCAATTTTAATCTTATCATCGAATAATCATTTTTACAATATTTCCGTTTTAGCATTGCCACTTATTTAAACAAAGTGAAATATGTTGTGATTAATAACTACAAATAGAATAAAGTGCTGTATTGGGAATTCACCTTTATATTTAGAAATAAATGATACGGAACTCCGCACGTACTTTCTCGCTCTATTGTTTAGAAATGGAGATATTTACTCAAAATTCGTAATATAATATACACTAGCAAACCCGAGAACAAAATTGCGCTATACATACGTAAAGCTTTTTTTACTCGTGGTTTTAAATTTTATAACTTTATTTTTAAAGAATTAACGTCTTCATTTGAATATTTGAACCAATAAAAATTATCGATATTGGGTCCCCAAGGGTCAACACTTCGTATTAAAATTTTGACTCCCGGTTAAAATTTTCGGCATTTTACTAGGGTATGCACATCTTATGTTTATTGCATTTTTATTAAATTCCTAATTTATATATTTTGACCAATAAAAAAAGGTAAATATGGACTATTGGGTCTAAAATGAGAGAGATACATTATTTCTGTATCAGGGACGGATCTAGGAGAGGGGCGTGGGGGGTGCACGCCCCCTTCAAGAAATTAAACCAATTAAAACAATTTTAAAGTCACTACTAGTTTTATTTTCACAGAATACCATCTCACTAACCAGATTTCATTTTTTTAATTGTTATTGGTAATATTATTAAATGATTAATATACGGTAATTATTATAAATACTTAAGACAATCACATTAAATATTAAAATGGCAAAAATAGGCATTAGTGAAATTACCCAAATTTAAGTTGCGCGCCTCTCACCTTGTTGCACAAACCTTGTTTAGGTTAAAATTTATTTTATCGTTTTTATTATTTCAAAGTTTAATAATACATAAATATCTTTCAAATAATTTATTTTTAAATAACGTTATCTAAACAAAACCTTTGGATAATACCACACACAAAACGTGTTAGTATGGCTTAGTGGTAGAATCTCCAATTAGAATGAGAAATAACTAGCTATACTGTAGAGTGGAGTTAAAGTTCGATTGTTCTAAATCCGAATAATTTCATTTATTTGGTCTAATTGATTGAATAAATAAACAATTATTTATATTATAGTTGTTATAATGTTCAATCTTATTTTCCTCTTAATAATCACTATTTGTTGATGTTATCTAATCGCAAATTTTGAGTGATACCCTTCGTTTAAGAACTATTCTCAAGATTAGCGTTACACTGAAAAATTACTTAAGTATTTACTCTCAAATTTTGAAGTATTTTTATGCCAAAATTTCTTGAGCCCCCCCTCCCCAACCCGATCCCGATGAGAGCTCCTGCACCACCATTCTCCCTAACAAAAATCCTGGATACGCCCCCGTACTGTACAAACATTTCCCTTAAGGGGTGAAAGGAAAACTAACATCAACTTCTTGAGAGACTTAAATTATTTGATTGTTCTATGGCATTAGATAATTATTCCGTCTAGACTTAAATAGTATCTCTTCACAATTAAACTCACAAAATTGTATTAATGTATTTGCTAATATCACAGAAACTATTGGTGTTATAACATTATACTCGCGTTTTGCTCGTTGGGAGCTTCGCCTCCAAATCCCCACTCATCAAATTTGGCACGCTTATTGCAATTGGATGTGCCAATATGCCTGCCAAATTTTATGATTCTAGCTGTCCCATAAGTGTGTCAGAAAATTTTAAAATGTGTGGAAAATATGCAAAATTTGCCTAAAATCAAAAACTCTAATTATATCTCGCCAAATCTGTAGCTAATGGTGCAATAATTTTTTTGATACGTCTTACCGTTTAGCCACAAGAGACCTCCAAATAAAGGTCCGCACCGACTTTAAAGTTGCTCCACCATTTTGAATTTTTTTTGGGTGTTTAATTATTATTTTTTTACTTTTTGCAATTTTTTCGTCGGTTACAGGCTAGAAGCTAGAAGTTTGCCAAATTTCAAGTTTCTAGCTCATCTGGAAGTGGGTAAACATTAATGTCAAGTGAGTGAGTGAGTGAGTCATGTGGCTTTATAGTAGTATAATTTGGATTAAAGTTTTTTTTATTATTATAGTACTAAAATTTTATAATGATAAGTTATTTAGTATCTCAAATAGTCAAGGAGAGGTGACCTGGTGGTCTAGGGGTAAGGTGGTGTCGGACTTCTGTGCTAAGGGTCCGGGTTTTAGCCCTAGGTCTCTGCACAGATTTATATGATTGCAAAACCCTTCCTTCACCTCTGAAAAGACGTGTATTAATCACAACTTGTGAATGTGTGGAATGCCAGGCCTCCATCGTGGTTTGGATCCCACGTTAAACTGTAGGTCCTTCATTTCATCTCACAATCACCCTACCATTACATATTAGCGTAAGTGCGTATAATCCGAAGGGGTAGTATTGTGCATCGCAAAAACCACTTTCAAAGGTAAGGGATAATGAAACGTCGACATCCATCAACATTTCGGGTTAGATTTTTTTTCACGGTCGCAATACTTTACTCTAAGTGTTTGAAAAGTTAAAAAATATTAAAGTTAAAAGATAAAAGTAAAAAAATATATATTTTGTCGCTTAGCTTGAAAACTGTTTGCTTTATAAAAATATATTTCAATTAAAATATGTATATTATAAATATATCTACATGTATTCAATGATAAGTAATTTCATATCTCAAAGACTTACGGAGATTTAATTAAAAATGAGAATTTACGAAATAAACCAGAACCCTTAATGTCATTTTTACGAAAAATTGAGAGTAGCCATTTGGTTTGTAATATTGATCAAAGCTTAGAAAAGAAGTTTATTCAAAATCGTTAGAGTCAATTTTGATAAAATAGATTTTTTCTCTTTCCGCCCTGTAAGAAACTATCCTTAATTTTAGGGTTGATATCCAATTCCTAAAACCTCTCGGGTCAACCCTATGAAAACCCTTGATACCAAGTTCTAGCCCAATCGGTAAAACAGTTTAGGCTCTATCCCGAGGTACAGATTGACAGACAGATGGACAGACAGACGGAATTGCGAAAACCACTTTTCAAGGTTTTGTACAATGTTTTATCTACGCAGTTCAAGAAGTAGCAGGCAAGATGTTGCTTGTTGACCGGAAAACTGCTATTACGTGAATTGCGTGGAGATGGCACATGGAAACTAAAAACTGAGCCTAATAACATGTTTATCGGCGAACCTCACATACTTGTCGGTGTATGTGGACTCTCCCATCCAGCTTATAAACACACGTTGCTCAGTTTCCCTTTGATATTGATGCAGGAACAGTGATTGTGGGGTCCAAAAATTTGGTTTTCTATTTTTCTTGATCATTGGTTTTTATTTTGTTCAACGTTGTCTAATCCTCATCAATGTTCACGTGGGTTTTTATGGACACCCCTGAACTTGTGCCTTTTCAGTAGACAAAGTCTGGACCATCTTGAACGTCACGTGCACTGAAGATGTTTATTTTGTCTTCTTTTTGCAAGACAAATTGCAACAATTTACCAGACTGGCACTTTCTCCATAGTTGATTCTGCGAAACTTATTTGGGAAAAATGGCACTGAAAACCTTACTGTGTGTTCGCCCTCGAACTGCCAATTTTTTACTCAGTTTTCCCTGCGCAGTCATAACTGGGTAATAAAAAGTTTCGTGTGGACCGAGCTTTAGTCCTCCAGGTAGAGAGGTTGACCAGTGATCTTAGTGTACAATATTATTCCACACAAATCTTATCCCAACCTCCAGTTAGAGAGGCCAATAGTTTGTTTCTTAAAAATCCTGTTATTAAAAATTTGAGAGACAAATAAACATAATATACTTCAATACTGCAAACGGATGTCTTGGAATTATCTTTTTTTAAATGAATCATCCATCCTTACATCATAAACTGGTTGCTTCCCAAAGAACAACATTAATTAATAAAACAAAACTAGTACAGAAGAGACCTCACCAAGAACGCTTTCGCTAACTTAGTAATTTCACAAGTCATTCGGTATATATTTCACTTTTTGCATGACTGGGTTAGCACAACTGAATTAAGTGACAGATCTTTTTTTCATCCTAGCTACTATTTTAAAAGTTAAACTGTAGTTTATATAGCCTGAGTAATTTTATATAATTTTGACGTCATATAATATCCACTTGAGGTTACAAATTTCAATTGTCCAAATATCAGTCATTTTGTACCTGATTTATTCAGTAACAGTACATCGCTAACATCTTAACCAGTCCACTCGATAACCACGGTATAAATGAGAACACAACTTACAAACTAGTTTATCCAGTAAATCTTTAACATCTTAACCAGTTCACTCAATAATCGCATTAAATATAAGCACAAATGAGATTATCCCATGAAAGTATTTCCAATGCCAGGCACCTAGAGTAGACCTACACAGCATACGGCCCACGGGACACTTGTGGCCTCCCAAGGGGAACTCTGCTGCCCAATCTTACCTCACCATCATAATTCGCGGTCCACAACGAGGGAAAAAAGTGATTACTTTAAAGCTAGCGTTCATTTATGTAATTATCATTGGAAAGAAACACGGATATGTAAGTAGCACCCTTTTAAAAAAGTTACCTCACCCCAAAATAGGCATAAATACTTATATTTAGCCCTTGCCTATTTTCAAGTTGTGTAGTTCTGACCAAGAGAGTTTACTGATTATAAAATCGAATTATAACCAAGGGCGTGGAAAGGGAAGTGTCGAGATTGTCTGCAACCTCCACCCCTGTAAATTTCTGCATCCCCCCCCCCCTCGAGGCTCCATATTATATATATAAGATTTTATAGGCAAAAGGTTTAGTCGGGTATAGTGGACCCCCTTAGAAAAATAAGCTTTCTATGCCCTCGATTAATACATACATAAATATTAAATATCTTCGTCAGCCCACCTGTATTCGAACATAGGTCTTATACACTTTTAATCAATCACATTAACCACAGGAAAGGAATTTAGTTAATTTAAAGTATACATTATATTAATCTAGCTGTAATGAATCAGAGCGTGGACACAGAATGTACCATAATGTAATAGACCACTCTTTTGTTTCCGCTACTCTTTCTCTCTCTCTCTCTCGTTATTGGTGCTGCCTTTTGACATCCCCTCATTAATGCGCAACCAAGCGTTCCCCATGTTTGGTCTTCAAAGATGCCCCTGACTGATACGTATGTATCTTGGGGATATCGTCAGTTTACATCGGAGTACTTTGAAGCGTGCGGCAGCTTTTCACACCCGGGCTTGTGAAGGTGGAAGGTGTTGATCGCATGCTGTTTGGCAGGCTGCTTACTTCACCCACAGAGTGGAAACGTTTTGAACGTTAGATTTAATTCTGCCGCGTTACTTTGCTGTTGATTTACTATGTCATAGACGAATTTAAATTTAAAGCAATTTTCCGTCCAGGATTGCTGCATTTTTACCATTTGTCACCAAATACTTGACTGTAAATAAATGCGATTTTATCATTATGTATTCTTGTTTATCTAGCTATGTTTACTTTCCCCTGTAAATGAATTTAAAGGGGACTGAAAACCTTCCCTCCACACCTGTTTCGATATCACTTAACTATTAAGAAATGGCAATACAACAAAGATATGAAATTTACCAGAATATAAAAGCAGATGAAAGTATAAAGGTGACAATATTGTCAACATCAAATTAAAACATACTAACATAGTAAATTAACGCTGACAAGAACAGCAGAACTGTAAAATGTGTTTAGTTTCAAGATTTTTACAACAGATATAAAGTTTTGTAACAACCCTCTTTAGTCACTCACCTGCTATCCTATTCTTTCCAGAACTATTTATAAAATATAGAACGAAAAAGTAACTATCTAAATAACAAGGATCTTAGTTTTGCTACCCTTTGAACTGTTTACATATTCACACCAAAGGTGTATAGATGAATAATATAGATTATAGAAGAAATAAACCCTCATTTGCGTGAAATTAAAATGGGAAGATTCTTAGGAAGAGAGCCTCAGTATACCTAGTCAAGATTTAAGCCCCGACCTCCCCGTAGCTGGCAAACCAGACCAGACGAGATTAATGCCTTTGTTGGCATGCCCATCGGATTGGGTAAATTTTTACAATTTGTCCAATAAACAATAGTGAGCTACATGAATGAAGAAGTAAAGTGGTGACTATTTAAGTAGGTATTTTTTTATGCACCGCAACTTTAAGATCATTTGGCCACTGAAGCCGGCTATTTAATAATTGGATTGTAAAACATAATGGACACAACTGTATCGGCTCAACATTAATTCTATTTATCGTGAGTCCTTGAATCATGAATATCTTGAGTTGATATAGAGAAAAAAAAATATTACGTTAGAGTTCATTTCAGTTTGAAAATAATCTATTTGTAATGGCTGCTTTCAACAAAAAAGAATTTTTAATTATTTATTCGAAATATTTAATGTGCACTTCCTGAATCGATTGATTATATCAGCACACGATCAAAGTCTATTAAAAGTTTAATATAATGATTGAGGATGAGGAAACTTTATCAAAATTGCGCTGACACTAGCTTGGAGAGGGTATGGGAAATCCACCTCTTGAGTAGCCAGGACCAATAATAGTATTTGGGTGGGCTAAGGCCTTAAACTCACATTTCAGAAGGTAATGTTGACAGGAATATCGGGGTTAAAATCGCAGTGTGGTGCATTGGTCATA
This sequence comes from Timema bartmani, assembly GCA_902151455.1. Classification (NCBI taxonomy): domain Eukaryota; kingdom Metazoa; phylum Arthropoda; class Insecta; order Phasmatodea; family Timematidae; genus Timema; species Timema bartmani. The sequence continues at coordinate 152,492 of CABFWB010000578.1, forward strand.
GTATCGATGGATCTTAATTATTGAGCCACGATGGCTACGACGATGAATGAACGAAACTATTTTTATTTTTGTACCACGTCTTACTATTTGTTTAGGTTATACGCACATGTACTGATTACGTTAGTGCGTTAAGGATTAGGGAGGTTGAATTTAGAGGAAGTAAACGCGCATTTGCGTAAAGGAAGATTGTAAAACTATTTAGGAAAAAATTCCCTCAGTACACCAGCACGGGAACATTTCCTCTAAGGTTCTACCATATTCATCCTTACAATACCTGCGTATTTAATGTAAGCATATAGTCTGAACGGACTACTGTGATTCAGGGTGGAAAGTAAATGTTATCCTTATCTTTATTTTGTAACTTACGTATTTAATGCCTGCACGGCTAACCTTAGGGTCGAGAATGTGAAGTTAAGTCGAATGAAGAGTCACTCACTTCTCCGTTGATGAAATGAGGGTTTCCCCTTTCAGAGTAATGAATTAACGGCCGGGGGCTGGGTATTGTGTTTGTTCTAGATTTAAGTTAGTTTATAAGTCATGTAATGATATAGTCAGTCGATTTAGAAAGTGCACGTTAAATATCTCAATAAAATCATTAAAATCTAACTCACTTCATGTTGATCTCCATGCATCTAAAAAGGGTTGTCATTCGAATGAGATTTATAGTTTCGGCTCTTAGATCAAAGATACATCCTTTTTTTTATAGCACCACGTCTTACAACCTGTTCAGGCTATACGCATATGTACTAATTATGCTTATGAATTAGGGATGAGGAATGTTGAATGTATAGGAAGTGTACCCTAATTTGCGTGGAGGGATAGTGGAAAACCATTTAAGAAAAGCCACACTCAGTATACCCAACTGGTATTCGACACTGATCTCCCTGTCATCGGCAGCCTGGTCTAATGCAAGAGTGACGCCTTAGGGTTCAGCCAGACTGACAAGCGAGCGACTGAGCGACTGAGCGACTGAGCTACTGCGTGGCTAAACTGGCGAGCGAGTGAGCTCGTGACTAGAAGATAGCTCTCGATAGTTGTTGTCGATAAGGCAAAGGTTAGAATCTTGGCTCAATGAACTGTGGGTGGTTTTTGACAAGTTATTTATTGTTGTGGTTTTCCCATCCTCTCTCCGTGCTAATAGTGATTCTTATTTGCAAAGGCTTACTTTGATTATAATATTGGAAGTATTTTAAGACATAACTTTTACATATATATCTATATACATGGTTTATGGTCTTACCAATTAAATTTGGCCGTTAGTAGCAAGTGTGCTAAACCTATCGACAATTATAAAAAAGTTAAATATCATGTCAAATTGAGAAGTTTTCCTAGCACTCAATGAACCAACATACAATTATATTGTCAGCGCCTGTAAACTAGACTGTACCGGATCTAGCACGCGCGCTCGGTCGCTCCATTGTGGCCACCTCTCATTACAACCAATGTGTTCTATTTTATTTTTTAGTCGCTCGCTCGCCCAGTCTGGCCGTACCCTTATGGTTATTACATACTGTGCGATAATCGCTAGATACAAGTATCCAGCGGCTCGGCAACATCCGCTGCGCAGACATCAACTTGCATTGTGCGTCCACACCGAGCAACTGCATCTGCCATCTTTGTAGTAATTAAATGTTGCCAAAAGCGAATAAATATTGGGGTAAAAAGGAGTTTTAAGATGGGGGAGAGAATTATCATGACTAGTTGTTGTTAGACCTATTGTTGATAGAGGGGTACTCAATTAAAAAGATCGTAGGTATGACGGAATCGTATTTCGAAGAAATACTTTGTTTGGTAGCACCCTAAATTACAAAGCAAGACACTAACCTGAGACAACCTTTTCTAGTCATTTAAAAGTTTCCCACCTAATATCGCTATGCTCATGATGGGCATACAGGAACTGTTGATATCAACATGCGAAGAAAATTAAACTCTATGTTTGTACTGGGTCAATATTTTTATATTTTGTTCAAACAAATGTTTTGACAAAAAAACTTCAAAAACACTGGCCTTTTCTCTCGTCCCCTTCCATCCCACCTTGGCCATCCACGCTGCTAAGTGTGCTAATTTCTTAACGAGTACATTAGCCCGGGATTCAAATTCGGATCGGATCTCCCTGTCAATGACAACCAAGTGCAATGCTATTATAACGTCTTAGGTAAACGATTCTTGAGAACCATAAGGACTGCTATGGAATACTATTGTTTACGTCAGCATATATATATATATATATATATTTAATTTCCAATTTGAATTACAATATCTTATTGTGTTTCCATATTGTTGGGAAAAGAATTAATTCAACAAATCTGTTCATTGGAGCTATATTCGGTTGTGTTCATTTGTGAGGGTGCTATTGTGCTCCAGCAGAATACCCCCTTGCATCAGGCAATGTTGGTGGGAACATCTCTTCGTGTTGTACATTGTGTTTACTGACAGCCCCGACCTTTTGTGTGGGTTCAGACCTCCGCTACTTCAAGGGCACCTTCTAGTGGCGACCCCCGCAGAGTTCCAAATACTCCCTTCTTACTCTCTCTCTCTCTCTCTTACTCTCTACCACCCTCATCCTATCGCCTCGGGCTTCCATTTCTCCGTAAGTCTCCAGGAACAATGTCTCAACAACCAAGAAGCCCCCAACAATTTAGCTCGAATGATTTTTTTTTCTTCTTTCATACTTTTTTTTTTTGTAGTTCTTGGTATATTTCAACTGTTTGAAAAGAATCACATTCTCCAAATTCTCAGGTTTTTTTCTAAGAAAACTTTTTTGTTTATTTAAAGATAAACTATTATGTTCTCCTTGGTAGATTTTTATTTGTATGCTCTAATTCACCTCTGGCTTTTATCTGCTTAAATTATATCATCTAAAGGTATACTCCGTTCACCCTGAAATGTAGCAATGTGGTTGTTATCTATCAAGATAAGACTGCGACCGTAAAAATAAACGGAGTGTAGATGATCATAATAGTGAGTGTCAAAAAAACAGTGTAGGCATTCGTTCTGATAGTGGTTTTAAATTTCATCATGTAAAATCAATACAGGTGCACCCTGTGAGGCTCAAACTCTGGTAGCAGCATACGTAACAGGCGTAGCTGATCTATTGGATCTTGATTTGAGGTAAAATTACTTCTTGGTGTACTGAGTCTCATATTATATGCGGGCAAAAGCAAATGTTATATCCGCTCACCTAATGCTAAACAAATAAAAAATAAAAGAATATGACACACATATTTATCTCTTAGTGGTTGGTTAATATAACTTAAGGTATAACCTAAAGTGTTTCGAAATTTGAGCCTCTCGCCAATTTTGTTGTAAGCAATAAACGTTACTTGCGGATGGTCTGAATAGATAGCAGGGCTTAGCGTGCAAAACAATAAATGGTGTCAGTGCTTTTGATGTCAATTCTACCAAACGTTTCTCCCGAAACCAAAAACAAAATTATATATTTGTGCTAGACACACACATTAGCTGTTACTAAAATATTATTTTGTCATAAGTTTTGAGATAAAGAATCAGTTTGGATGTGCGAAATAAAAACAAACAAAATATCCTCAAAATTGGGTCAATTTTAGATGGTTAATAATTTAATAAGAGCATATATACAATTAAAATAATGATATACAGTTTCGAAAGTGTCAGAAACATTATTTTTCTATTAAAGTGTGATTTTTACTTTCTCTTATGAAGATAAAGTGTTTTGTTCGGGAAAAAATTGATCTCGAGAATATGACAGATCTATACGTTTTAGGTACAAGGAAAAAAAAAAGTGGATTTTACAATTCTGTCTGTCCCCATGTCTGTTTGTCTATCTGTCTTCTTTCCCTGGGTACGGATCCGAAATGGGTAGTAGGAAAATTGATATTTAAATTTAATAGTGTTATGCTTCAGGACTTTTTTTATTTTGAGCCTAGTCCTCAAATTGGAAATAGTTTACTGATGAGAGATTTTGTTGAATTTCCAATTTTTCGAAAATGACTTCAACGATTTTGAATAAAATGCATAATTAATATTTGTTTAACATGACGAATAGCATTGTATCATTTGTTTTTGGGTAAAAATTTATTTAAGGGTAGTTTACAAATGGGACATTTTTTGAAATTTCATAATATTTCAAAAAGTCTAATGATTTTGTTTAAAATGTTTATCTGGGGATTGTGTGGTGCGACAAATAACACCGTATTATTGTTTTTTGGGTGGAAACCGATTTATAGGTAGTTTATTGTTGATTGACTAAAAAGAAAACTGGAAATAATTTTAAAATGGCAGTAGCGATTTGGTGCCAAATGGGTATCTTGGGAGTGTTTGATATTACAAATAATAATAATAATAATAATATTTAGCACCGCGTCTTACTACCCGTTCGGGTTATACGCTAAAGTACTAATTACGCTAATGGATTAGGAATTGGGAAGGTTGAATTTAAAGGAAGTGAACCCGCATTTGCGTGGAGGGAGAGTGGAAAACCATTTAGGAAAAACCACCCCCAGTTCACCCGACCGAGATTCGAAACTCGATCTTCCCGTCCTCGGCGGTCGAGCTCAACACGACTAGCGCGTTAGCCAACTACGCCACCTAGGCGGGTGATATTACAAATAGCCTGTATGCTTGGTTTTTGATAAACTTTCAATACTGAGGAGT
>CABFWB010000578.1:160989-268038 GCA_902151455.1 Timema bartmani
AAAAAAAAAAAAAAAAAGAGCTCTCCTATATTTTTACTCGCGTTCAAAAACCCCCTCCTCGTTTTTTTAATAGGGAATCGAATACGAAGCATGGAATAGGCGAGATTATGTGTATACGGTTGTACATATACAAAATGAACCGTTATATACCAGACATAATCTTGTCGCATTTACAGCAAACCACTGAAACCTTTCTGTTACTGCGATCCCCCCCCCTCCCTTTATCCATTTCCCCTTGTGGGGCGAATGCAGATCCATCCCTTGCGTATCCCCTATCCCCTTCTAACCCCCTCCCCGCTCCCGCGTTAAGCGAGGAAAAGCCCAAAATTAAAACGAAGGCAGGGGAAAATTGAGAGGGAGAATGGGGGAGGAGTGGTGAATGGCATACATATTGAAATACACAACGATGACAACTACTCCTGATGACGAACGAACTATGTGCGATATATGCGAAACAGACGACAGTTCAACCAATGAGAATCACGGATTTAACACCCTTCCGACATTTCGATTGGTCAACATCGCACTTGAGGTTCTTGCACAAGCCCAAGCACATCAATTTTTTTTCCTGTCCTATAGCTCTACAAATTTGCTTATGTGCCGCTTGGGTAGTCACAGAAAAAAAGAGAGTAACGAAGAGAAAAGGGAAACGATATGGTGGCTGCGCAGCAAGACAAAGATAGCATGACAAAGTACTGCAAATAAAAGTGTGTATTTGTGTGTGTGTTTGTTCCAGAGTGCACACTTTTCACTTGCGAAGCACTTCCACCACGAGATAGTGTGCCCTTTCATTAAAAAAAACTACCCAACCTTTTCAAATATGGCAATATTTCTGCTCAGTGTCTGCAATAATGGTGAAATGGGACTTTAGGAAACCAGTAATGCCATAATTGGGATATCTTATTCAATGATTGGAAGATATTTTTAAATAATTAACACACCTTCTAGGTACAATTTATAAAAGGGGGATGAATTATACAACTATACAATTTGGACGTTAATGGTTCCCAAGTAGGTACGTAATGCCTACATTTCACAACGATATTGTATTATTTCTCATCATTTGTTTGAACGCTGTCAATAGGATACTCTTAGTACAGTAAAAGAAACAGTGAATTACTTTATTCAGAAAATTGAACACCACATTTGTAGCAATGTATTATTTTCTTTATATTACTTGTAAAATAATTGATTTCTCTCTCATGATTTTATTGTTATTCATTTAGAACTAAATAATGTTTATTTCATAAATTAACTTGAAAATAGGTTATTTCTTTCCCTCTTAATATTTAAGAGCTTCTGTGTTTTTTTAGGAACCAATGTTAAAATATATACAATTTTTAACTCTAGTAGCCCATTGATTCCACCTATCCACGACTTTGAGAGGGCCTACTATTTAAGGGAAAGGATTTGGGGTGAAATAAAAATCACACATCTTCTATAAAGAGAAGATGTAAAAACACATGTGTATTTAGAAGAAGGGCACTCCGATTTAATGGTCTACCTTAGAAAATTAACTTCCTTTTCACATTTAAATGTGTTTAACAAAAACATCTGAAAAATATTTTAAGAATTAGACACGCATATCAGTAACATTTCATACTGTTTATTAAGTGGTGCTGAAAAATATTAACTCTGTTTTTGATAAATAACATAATATTAACGAGATTACATAATATCTTAAAAACCATATTATCGGTGTTTCCTTTGAATTAATACTTTTTGATTATTTTTTAATTATTTAACACTTTATTAAAACTGTTTAGGAAAAATCTTAATACTTATTTAACCTTATTTTATTATAAAAACAAACTGTGTCAAAATATGTAAAATTATAAGTTGTAGCCGAAATGTTATGGCATCGAACCACATACTCACTAACAGGAAAGTCGCGTAAATGTGATTTAATTGTAAACGAATCAACTTGAGTGTATGTATACAACACTCTACAGGAAATAAACAAGTTACTAAATTACAAGTATATGTACAACATTTTAGATTGAATGTATTGAAACTCTGTTTTCTAATGGTTTGTAAAGACACTTGAAAGCAAATTAGGCTACAAGAATATATCTCAGCCTAATTTCTTAACATGAAGAGATTAAAATACGTCTTATCCGGGACTTGAACCAGCGTCTTTCCAAGAAGTAGATGTTTGGAATGAATGCATTCAATTGTAATTTTTTCTTTAGTAAAATTATTCAAGTCCTGACTTTGCAAAAGCATATTTTAGACAACTTAAGCGTAGTACAATTTTTTTTGTTCACTTATATGCTACTCTTAGTAAAATAATATGTAAAAATTAAAGCATGGCTCGAGTACTTTACAGGACCTACCACATAAATTAATTTATAACAGTATGCCCAATACTACTCATCCAGTTCTAGCACCTGTGTTTATTATCTGATAGCACGTGATCTTAATTAGATCACTCATATGTAGTTGTGGATTTCTGCACGTCCATCACAGAATCTGCCTTAAAATATAAATAAAGAATAGCCCTGGGCATGAAAAGACACAAAAAGAAAATGTAATACGAAACAAAGGTTGTGCTTTATTATTGGCATACATATAATCCCAGGGTTATTTAGAAGAACAATTTAACTACCAAATCATCAGTGAAGTAAAAATTATGATTTTGAAATCTTGGTTTCTCCTTATGAGATTTCCAATGAGGAGTCTACCATTAATCATTTTTGGGGAGAGCTGTTTTAAAATCAGTGATGGCAGTTGACATTTAAATTGTTTATACATGTTCACCCTTGAGTTAATTTTTTTTCCTCGTTTTATTGGATGGAGTCAATGAATTAAGTCCATAAAGTATGGCTATTTAAACATATAATCTTTAATATTATATATTATGTATTATTTGAGTATGTATTTTATATCTATAAATACATATATGTATATAGGGACATTTATATATCTACAAGTATATATGTAGGATATATATGTGTATATATAAGTATATACATACAAATATATGTATATATGTTATGGTGTATGTCATAAATCTATCCAGTTCTAGAAATGACCGGCCACTTCTTGCTATGGCCACCGAAATTAGCCAAAGCACGAAATATATAATAATTTACCAGCCGTTTGGGCTTTGGCCGGGCTGTTCTAGATATGGCCGTAGGAAGCTTGCCAAAGTACGAAATTTGATAATTGATTTAAAATTGATAATTTACCATCTTACTTTTCAGTCCCTCTTCATGCAATTAATCATTATGAAGGATGAAAGGCTTATTTAATATTGTAATGACCAGTGGTTAGGTTAGGTTAGGATTGGATTGTGATGTGCCATACTATCCAGAGCTTTGAGCACTGGTTGAAACTGTCATGGTAAATTCACGCTTTATCTGTCCAGAACGCAAGTATATAAATGTTCCCCATCAATATTTAGCGATTGAACTGAACCAGCTGGCCAATGTTTGAATGGTACATCCAATTTGAGTTATGATGATGTCCATTGCAACCAAATTTTACATTTACACTTTTTAGCAACTGACTTGATTAAATAAATTTTATTTAATTCATTTATATTTCAAGCTTCATTCAATTATTTTACAAATTGAGGACTAAGTCAGTCTGGGCTATAAGTCTGGTTTCAAGGATGGTCACCTTTTTCTAGAGCCCCAGCCATATAGGGATACACAGCTAAACCCATTCCACTAGCCGTACATTGTAAATCTAGAAAAATAAAAGCAAGAACTGGGCCGAGATGTTGGATCTCCATCTTATCTTAGGGTAAGTTTATGCTGCAGCTTCATTGCTGTATCATGGATGCTCGCCAGGAACCTCGTTGCTCGCATGTAGCTTTGATGCCCGTCATGGAGCATTTACTCTGCAGCTGTTCACACTACTGTGAGATGTTGGCATGAGAGGTTATATGTTTGTCGTGTTATTGGAACAATGTTTCGTGTTAAGAAACAATGCTGTCTCTTTCATCTCACGACAGTGATAGTGATTAATTTTTGACAAAAATGTGGTTTGTTTCATGGAAGATGAAGTTAAGTTACAGAATACAGCCTTTGAATCAAAAAATTCCTCGTCAAGGTTACTTCCACCATTTCTAACAGGGGCTCTAAAATTATCCAGAAAGGATTTTAACGCACTTAAGGATGTCGCAAACGACCTTTCAGTATATTTGTAATTACATTGAACGAGAAATTGTGAACACAACACAATTACTAGTGAATGGATAAAATAAAAACTATTAGTGAGTTTCACAGTGAGCCGAACCAATTACAAGCGCAAGTTTCGTGTTGCCCGGTGATTGTCAAGGCTCGGAAAATCAACTTTTCATCATCGCTCTGGCAAGGATAGCAGTGGGCAGCGAGGTGAACAGAGCTGTTGCAGGATAAATGAACCAATAATTATTAAATATAAGTTTTGTTTCATCATCGCCAAACACCCATGTGCACAGCTCAACTATGATCCAACAGTGAGGATGCAGCATAAACGTACCCTAAGCTACTTAATGGCTTCAACATTTCCTGACTCTATGATAACTCTGAGACTCATTTCTACTCCACCATTTGCAAAAACCACTAACAAATTTTTTCCTCCTATAATAGAGCTTAAAATTTGGATAAACCTATATTAAACTTTCCACATCACTAAAATCCCTTTATTCGTTGGCTCTCTTTGGTGTTGGATAGTTAAACTACGTACCAAATTAACATTTATACCCTGATTTTTGTAAGAAACCCGTTCTAGAAGACCTTATTTCTTACCAAAATCCTACTGTAGGCCTATATTAGAATTTTGGTAGGATATTAGGCCTACCAGAATGGTAATAGGAAATCCCTTCTAAAAGGTATTTTATCCTTCAAATACTACTGTAAAATATGATTCTGGTTCAAAATAAGGCCCTCCAAAATGGGATTCCTTTCAAAATAAGGATATAGATGCCTACACTAGTGATCATGGGACTTAAAGCATCAACCTCACAATAGAATGGGTTATTTGTGATCAGTATGTTGAGGTTCAAATATCGAACTAGTACATTTGTAGTTTATTGATGTACTTTTACCATCCCCACTGTCCCCATATTATGTCCTTTCTTATCCAAATCCCTTAAATTTAGCTGTGTGATCATCCTTTAGTTAAAACGTATGAAAAAAAAATGGCTGAGAAAGTGTAAGCTATGTAAAATAAAAAAAATACTTTAAATTTCATTTGAAGATATTTTTGTTATTGAACGTAATATGGAAAGTAATGAGTTGATTTAATTGCTATAGGACTAAATGGTAATTTTAACATTCACTTGTATGATATATTTTTCTGTTATTTATTAGTTTTATTGGTTTAATACACCATTAATAATCAGGAGAAAAGGCTTCTTTGGTGGTGGTAAATATACTTTTTATTTGAAGTATTTTGTGTGTGAACAACTTCTTACTACCATTTATTTAGCACCCCGTCTTACTACCCGTTCGGGTTATATACTTAAATACTAATTACACTAATGGATTAAGAATTGGGAAGGTTGAATTTAGAGGAAGTGAACCCACATTTGCGTGGAGGGAGAGTGTAAAACCATTTAGGAAAAACCACCCCAGTCCACCCAACCGAGATTCTAACCTCGATCTCCCCGTTCTTGGTTATCTAGCTCAACACGACTGGCGCGTTAGCCAACTACGCAAACGAGGCGGGTTTTCTTACTGCCAATTCGCCTTATTCACCTATTTAAGCTATTGAGCTAATGATGAGGAAGCTAGAATTGAGAAGAAATGTACCCTTATTTATGTGGAGGGAGAGTATGAAACTATTTAAGAAAAACCCTGTTCATCAAACTGGAATTCGAACCCCAATATCCAGCCCAGTCTATTGTGAGAGTGACGCTCTTTACCATAATACCATCAAAACGATTTAGTTGAAGGTACACGTTTGAAACTATAGGGTAATAACACGTAATATGAATTTTAGTTTATTATTTTTAGTAGTTATTAGAGAATGAATAACACTAAGTAGGCCTATAATTATTGTTTAGGGCATCATTAAAACTGTATGTGTATCTGTAAATGAATTGGTGTTTATCCATCCAAACATTCACAGATATTCTAAACTTCTGGTCTGACATGGACCCATTTGTTCTCAATTATCACCACTTGACGAAGATTGGAACCAGGTACAATTGAGAAATTTAAAAACAGCGTTGTATCTCTCTAAACCTCTGCTCTTCCTCCTTAATCTACGAAGAGAAGTGAAAAAAGCAAAAACTAATTAAAATATTAGGAGCAAACTGTACACCTGCACATCATTACCAAGTTTTAGCGTCAAGTGCGTCTGAGTCATTCAGCAGAACGAATAATAAATGTGGAAGGAAAAGGGGTAGTTTAAAAAATAAAGAATTGTGGAAGGGGAAATCAGTTTTTGAAGATCTAATGCCGTTGTTGCAGATGTAAAACGTCATAGTTCCCCCTCCTCCATAGCCTAATTAAACGTGAGTCGAGTATGACAGAGGGCTAGCTAGCGGTAGGGAGTATGGCACACCACCTCTTGATGGCAGGAAGGATTGGGAAGGGGAGTAGCGCCGCGGGAAGATGGTGGCTCTCACATAAAGTTATCACGGCTTGGTGGTTCAAAGAACGCCTTGTATGGCTGGGGAGGGGAGAGGGGTGAAAGATATCCGCTCCAAGTAGAAGCGAACTATGTGCCATTGCTCATTTTGGTTGGTGAAGGGGAAAAAAAAGTGATATTCGCATCTTCTTACAATGGATATATATATGTTTTTGACATGGATAGCAAATATCCATAGACGTTAGTTATTCAATATACAAAACAATAAAAGAGTATAAATTCAAATAATGACATAAATTAACAATAACACTATAGTTACAAATTATTTTATTATGATTTGCGAAGATTATAAAAGGATGGATATGTTGAGAACGAAAGTTCACTAAATATATGAAATGCAAGGTACAGTGTGTGTTTAAATAACATAGTTGAGGTACAATACATGAAACGAAAACTATGAATATTTAAAGTTGACAATTAAAATGTACAACATGTAACACCTTAAAACGTGGTATTGAATTATTATGGTAATCACCAAACAAGAGTACATGAATAAATTGTAAAATTTAAAAGTTACTCAAACATCTAATTGCATAAGTAATATCCAGAACAAACTTTTACGAAAAAAATATTTAACAAAAGGGTAGGCCTTATTATATAAGGTTAATAACACTAAATTTTTTGTAAGTTTCAAGGATGTTTAAAATATCAAGTTGTTGTGTAACAGAATGGAGTGAATTTATAATAATAAGGTTTTTTTTAACATTATTTATCTGATTTTTTTGTGGATCCTGTCTCCTTATTGTGGTCTTGATAAGACTACATGTATTGGCGTTTCGCCACCATCAGGTTTGAGGAAAACCAATGTAGAATACCACTAAGATAAGGTTAACTAGGGTGAAGAAACAATAAAAGTTAATAAACAGTATAATTGAACGAGATATCTGAAAGGTTAAGGCCTTTTTGACGTAAAGTTGTTTACATAAAATATGAAGTTACTTTCGAATGTAATATTTAAGTTTTCCTTACATTATCAATCTTAAATATCTTCCTACTACAATTAATATTATTAAAAGTAATAGAAAGTCTCACTTGAACAGATTATTGGGGGAAGGGGGCGTCCCCCGGTCCTCCCCCATCCCCAGATAGCTATCAGGATATTAAGTAATGTACTAAGCGATAGTATAATACAAACCAACAAATTGTCAAATGTTAAGTCAAATGTCAAGGTTTAATCTCTATCGAACAGGAGATCTAGGAGTGGTTTATGTAGTTACACATACAGTATATACATTTACATCCTCTAATCAAATAATTGCTGGCATTAACTTAAAATTAATCCTCACCATCCTGGCTTTTTAATAGCGGCCTCTGGATACGTATGGCTCAGACAGTAAGACTCATAATGGGTCACTTAAAACATGTCTGTAATTGGTCAATCCTTCCTGAACCTGATTTTTTTCCCCCAGACGGTTCGATTTCATTTATGTGACCAACGATTAGCTTTTCATTATGTGGTGACAGATGACTCAAGATTGGCATAAGCATTTTTTATACAATTATTTCCCTCAGAAAGTGTGATTTTTTGATAGGATAGTAATACTAATACTAATAATAATACTAATAATAATAATACTAATAATAATAATAATAGTATTAATAATGGCGTGTATGGTATACATCAATCCATAGCTCAGTTTCCGGAAAGTTTAGCCCATAGGCCTACTTAAGTGCCGATGCCCAAGTGACGCCTGAATGTACTAGTCGTAAATCCTTTCCGTGGAGTCTCCTTCCATGTTCCAGTGAGGTGATGGTGATAGTGAATACGAGGATGTGAAACCAGTGTAAGCATTTAGACCTACCATAAGCCTAATCAAACAAACCCTGGTAACCATTGGGAATTATTCCCCTTTCGAGAAATATACCCTCAGTACTAGCCGGTAATTTAACACTGGACCTCTGTGTCAGCAGCTAGATGTTCAGACCACTATACCTTGATGCCAGTTACAATAGGATATATTAACTAAACTCACCAGGTATTTTAAGAAAGCCCCAATAATCTATAAATATTATAAATTGACTAACTCACATTCTGAAAAATTAATGAACTATAAGCTACAATTTTATAGCCATTCCAGCCTATGTGCAACCTGCAAGGCCTGGATTGGTCATATTACACACACACCTATTGGTGCGGTCGAGCCTATAACTTTCTTTGAGATTAGTGCTATATAGCAGCTCATAAAAAATGTGTTTTTAAAATTAAATTAATAATTAGTTGATATATGAGAACAATAGATTTGAAATTTTTTGCTCGGTATTTTTTCAAACCCAGCCTATCTATTTTCTTAACCCATACAGATCGTGATATCAGAAAGGTTGCCAACCCCTGCTATCTAGTATCAGTGCTGAAAAGAAAGTATTAGAACTATCTAGTCGGTGGATGGTTAACCTATGGCTAGAGACCCGTAAAGATGGTGAAATGCGATAAAGCGAAAAGTGCCATACAAAGATGGAATCAAGTACTATTACCTTTGATAGTTCTTAGATATGATTTACAATGTTTTTGAAAAGCGAAATAAAACGAAATCGTCTTGTTACACGAAATCCTCCTATAAAATGAAATAACACCGCTTTTAGAGAATAAATATTTAATTAAACACTAAATGAAGAAGAAATTAAGCAGAAATTTTGACCATGCTGTAATTTGATTAGTATTTTGTAGTAGTATAAGCTAACATTAGGCTAAAAAATTGTGAAATATGCAGACAAACTTGACAAAGAATTTTAAAGCAAATATATAAGGTTTCAATAATAGATTTTAATTTTGTACACATTGTTTCAATATGTAAACAATACTTAAACACCTCAGATAACATGTAATTTTGAATAAACATGAAATATAACTGAAAAGTGAGATTTAAAAACTAAATTTTACTAAAAAGAAAACAATTTTTACGGGGCTCTACCTATGGCACACGAGCACGATAAGAAAGGCACGCCGACATGTAAAAATAAACATTAGTAAATTATAATACATTAGTATTCTGAAATCAAAACTTGTGAAACATTATGATAAACTATTATACACATTATTATTCTTATAAGCCAACACCTATGTTAATCTTTAAACCGACTGACGTTCCTAATCTTAAAATGTTATTTTCAAATCACTTCCAATATTCTGAAAATTGAAAATGATATCTAGATGGAGTAATTCCCACTAATAAGCATAAATAATAGCTCTGGCTATTAATTCTTACTTCCAATATTGTTGACAAAATATGTAGTTCATCGTACTTCTATGATGAGTACATACTCATTTACTGAGTAATCACGGCTAGGAGCACATTAAAAAAACGTAAATAAGAGATGACACACCAGATTAGTTAAAAAATTTATCTAACCCTTAAGTAGCACACTGGTCGTAAAAGGTTTACCATACATAATATAGCCTAAGGAAACAGTATGACGGGAAAAAAAATGTAAGCATTTTAAATTTTGTTTTCCAGTATAATTAGGATGCCATTGTGGAAAAATGAGCATCATGGGAGTCAGTAAGGATTTAATCCTGGTCTCCTTAGCTAAAGTCAGCCATAGTAACATATAACCGTACCCTGCACATGTGTAACTCGTATATAAAATATGGTAATGGGAAACATTAACATACATACGAATGTTTTCCCAAACAAATATCTGTATATTAACTAATCATTTGTTATGGAAATAACATAAATTTAAAAAAAAGTTATTTCAAATTCAAGCTACTAGAATTGTTGTTTATTTCAGTCAAGTAATGATAGCTTCGACGAGAAAAACAAAGTATATTATTCTATTGTTGTTCTCCTAATATCATAATTTTTTAATTTCTAAATGTTCATCACTACCTTTTTTACGACCAATTTGAGTTTTTTTTATCCTCTATTCAATTAATCTTCTGTTGGAAATTACACGTAGTGAGGAATCAATTCGATTTAAGGGAAATATCAAAATTGACTAAGAATTAAACTTATAACAGAATATATACTTCGAGTATAAATGAAACTTGTTTCCAGTAAAGTAATGAAAGTAAAAATAATAATTTAAATTTGACCTAGATTACCTCAATAATGTTAATGATCTGATATAATTTTAATCGATTTGACAATTTCTACAATTATGTTTATTATTATTATTATTATTATTATTATTATTATTATTATTATTATTATTATTATTATTATTATTATTATTATTATTATTATTAGCACCGCGTCTTACTACCCGTTCGGGTTATACACACTTACACTAATGTGTAATGGTAGGGTGATAGTGAGATGAAATGGAGGACCTACAGTTTAACGTGAGATCCGAACCACGGTGGAGGCCTGGCATTCCTCACATTCACAAGTTGTGATTAATACACATCTTGACAGAGGTGAAGGAAGGGTTTGGCAATCAGATAAATTTGTGCCGGAACCGAGGATTGAAACCCGGACCACCAGCAGAGAAGACCCCTAGACCGCCAGGTCACCTAATACCGACAATTAATTCACCTGATAAAACTTGATGTGTCACGCTCTCTTAAATTGTTCAGATCCCTAATGAATATGTATGTTGAGACGTTATTGCACACATACTGTGTTTACAATAGAGGGACCTAGAAAAGTAGCCCCAAGGACCAGACCACACCCCTCTGTGATACATACCCTGATCCCCTCCCCCCACCCCTAACCCAACACAGCCATCGCAGCCGGGGTGGGCAAATGAAGTTGGGTTGAGTTAGGAGAGGGAAGTGGTGGAGTCAGATAGAAGACCTCTGTGTAAGATGATTAGACCCAAGTCTGGTCGGACTGTGTGAGCTCCCCCTTAGGGGTCTTTCACTCGCCGACGCAAGTCTTCAAAGGACCGCATAGACCAAAATTCATTTCGTTGCCTATAAAACCATCCCATCCCCAGTCCTTGAACCCCTTTTTTTTTTCCTTTTCACAGATCGGGAAACGATTTCATTTTGGGAAGATAATACTGTGATGGCTGGGGGGTTGGGGCAGGGTTGTGGGGTTTCAGGGAGTATTTTATACCCTCAACCCCTCCTCTTCCCCTCAATTTTTTTCATTTGAAATGTCACCAAGCCTTTCATATTTCTTTTCAGACGTAGCACATTTTAATTGACAAGTTATGCAAATTTATATAAGCTCCATATGTATAAATTATATATTATTTATAATATAAAGTATAAACAATATATTAAAAACATATACATTATATATAATAAATTATGTCTATTATATTAATTATTATATTTTACATGCTATTTATTGTAACTTATATTATATATCAGTGATTCCCAACCTGAGGGGGGCGGGAGGGTGGAGATCGTGGAACAATTTGGAAATAACCTTAAAATATTACAAAAATTGAAGATATTTTTAAATTCAAGTAACTTTTATAAAGTAATTAAGATTATTATTTATCGTGGTATTGGAAACACTCACTACCAGTTGTAATAAATTCGGTGACCAGCCAAAAGTGTGCATGCACATATTTATTTTCAAGCTTGAAAACATTGGATTGGCCCCCCTATTTTCCACTTTATCCTCGCCCTAAACCAGAAGTTCCCAAAATTGTAGACCAAAGGAACCCTTGTACCAGAAAAAAAAAATTCTGGAGCTCTTAAAGCATTTGTACTTTTTCGCTTTCTTACAGGTAGAGAAGTTATTGTGATCGTCAAAATATTCGAACTCGATATTTTGATGAATTTCGACGTTTCATGGCCCCCCAAATCCGATAAAGGGTTTTTTGAATTTCCATCAGCCTGTACCTCGGACTAGAGCCTAAACTATTTTACCGATCAGGCTAAAACTTGGTATCTAGGGTTTTCATAGGGTTGCCCCGAGGGGTTTTTGAAATTGGATATATAACCCTAAGATTAAGAGTAGTTTAATAAAGGGCGAAAAGAGAAAATATTGGTTTTCTAAAAATCGGCTTTAAAAATATTGATTAAAATTCGTATCTAGGCGTTGATTAAGATTATAAACAAAATGGTTACTTTCATTTTCCTATGAAAATGAATTTTAGGGTACTTTACAGTATCAGGAGTTTCCGTATCTCTGCAACTATTTGGAATACTAAATAATTTATCATTGAAAAATTGTAGCACTGTTAAAAATAAAAAACTTTTATTTTAAATATCTTAAATATAATTTGATAAACCCGTTTCTGATAATAGAAATTATGAGGAAATGACTGAACAGATTTTGACAAACGACCACTCATTTTAACGTTTAGGAGTCCAGAATGTCGGGAAAAATTTGTAGATTTCAAAGAAAACCCGATCTTCAAAGAGAATTTTCGGTTTTTCATTCTTTGTTTAGTCACCATGGAAACCAGTATTTGCTGCATGGATGTAAATATCTAAATGAAATATATCTCTTTGGCTAAAAAATAATATTCTTAAAATTAAACAATTACACCTTGACACGAGAATCGAAACCGAGGCATTTGGCTTAGTACGTAAATGCTTTGACCACTGAGCTATCCAGGAATAGTCCCGTGTCCAGCGTCAATCTTCATTCATATTTTAATGTAGAGTCAATTCCCGTGTCCAGGTGTAATTTTTCAATTTTAAGAATATATTTAGATGGAGTAATCCTCACTAAAAACATAAATAATAGCTTTGGCTATTTGATTCTTAAATATGAAATCCCTTACAATTATAATAATTGTACAAGTGGCAGCCATAAGCCAACTAACGAGTCGAAGATGGCTGCGTTATCTGATAGCTCGTCACATTTGTAACCGACGATTTCCGCACGTCCATCATAGACTCTGCCTTAAAATATAAGTGAAGATTGAGCCTGATCACGTAGGACTATTGCTGGATAGCATTGGCGTACTAAGCCAAAGGTCCTGGGTTCGATTCCCGTGTCAAGGTGTCAATTTTTAATTTTAAGAATATAATATCTAGATGGAGTAATCCTCACTAAAATCAAAAATTCGAATATTTCTCTTTGGATGCTGGTCATAACACATTTAAATTGAGATACCTAAACTGTAGAAACATTTATTTTTATTGTAATGTTGTCATAGTTAATTCAAATTTAAATCAATAATATTGAGCATAACGTAGTTCAAAAATTAAAAAGTTATGTTGTTAAGTTTGTGAAAATATTGTCTACGTTTTGTTTCGCGAATGATAAAGTGATGTTTAAATATGTTTAAGTATGTATTATAAGCACAAAAACAATAAAATGATCTTGAATAATTAAAAAAAAAAAGCCGATTTTACTATCTAAGTATGAGTTTTGGTGTTCATTTTTGTCAAATAATTGGTTTTTATGTTCATTTTATTCAAATAATGGTTTTTGATGTTCATTTTAGCAAATAGTAACACAATACAAATACATAAGTTAAGCTACGTTTTCATTTTACCGCTTAATTTAGAGGATATGTTATCTAAAAGTAATGTTTTGTATACCGCATCTATCTTTTCACATTATTATGAACACATTAAGTTCAGTTATGTTTCCATGTTTATACTTAAATTTGAGAAAATGATATTTAAAAGTACTGTAATGTTTGAATACCACATCTATATTTTCACATTCTCTCTCTTTATCGGACTCTCTCACACTCTCACACACTCTTTCACACTCTCTCTCCTCACACACACACACACACTCTTTCTCTTCCTATCAAACTCTCTCTCTAAAATAATCTTTTCTCATTATCTTTCTCACGCTTTACCCTTTCTCTCACACACTCTCTACCCTCACATGCACTTTTTATCACACAATCCTCTCACATTATCTTTATTATTCTCTCTTAAGCTTTCTCTCAGACACACTCTCTCTCTCTCTCTCTCGAACGTTCCATCTCTTGAACGCTCTCTGTAACAAACACTCTCTTTATCTAAATCTCACTCTTACTATCCCAATCTCTGGTCCTCTTTATCTTAAACTCTCTCTCTCAAACCCAATCTCTTTCTCAAACCCACTCTCTCTCTCAAACCCTCTCTCTCAAACAAATTTTTTCTCTCAAACCCACTCTCTCTAAAGCCCACTTTCTCAAACCCACTCTCTTTCTAAGACCCACTCTCTAAAATCCACTCTCTCTCAATCCCACTCTCTCTCTCTCTCAAACCGAAGCTCTCTCTCAAACTCACTCTATTAATTTATCTCTTCAACTCTTTCTCTAACTCTATTTCAATCTTATTTTCTCTCTATAAACTAACCTCTACCCTCTCTAACTTTCTCTTCAAACCCTCTCTCATACGCGCTAAAATTTTATCTCCCTTTCACACAATATCTTTTCCAAAATTTTACACTCTTTCCCCCCCCCNCCCCTTTTTCTCTCTCTCTCTCTCTCTCACACACACACACACACACACACATTCTCACACCTTATTACGTATTTTCCCTTAGATATTATCTTTCACTCTCCTCCTACACACACTCTTTTTCTCTTCTCCCATTATTTCTCTCTCTAACACATACACATACTATCACTATCGCTCACTCACACTCCCTCGATCTCTCTCCATTGCTTATTATCTGTTCTTACACTCACTTTCTCACACTCACAATCTCATTTTCATACTCACCCACACACACAATCACATACTCAAACACCTAAAATATCATTTTCACTATCACATTTTACCAATCTCTCTATCATATATCTTAATATATATTATTTGATAAGCCCGTTTCCAGTAATAGAAATTACGAGGAAATGACTAAAAAGAGTTTGACAAATGAACACTCATTTTATAGGTTATCAGGATATCGGTAAAAATTGTGGCCTAAAATTAAAACCCAATTTTCCTAGCTAATTCTTCATCTTTTCCTTCTGTGTGGGGAGTGGTTCATCTGTACAATCATTCTTTGTTTACATCACCATGGAAACCATGATATGTATATAGCTGTATATTACTGGTAAAAAAATATTTGTCTATGTTTAAAATAATATTAGTTCAATCGTTACTTGAGTGGTTCGGTGCTATGAATAGATAGAGTTCTGGGAGAGGGGTCATTTTAAAGTTCCCATCGGGGCGTTAAGGGGGCAAATATACATTTTTATTCAAATTACACACCGAAAACTAAATATCTAAGTAAAGTTGATAGCCTTTGACGAGTAAGATTTTAACTTAAAGGTGAGTGAGAGCTTATTATATAGATCCTTTCCCAATAAAAAGTTTAAAATAAGTTTTAGTTCAATAATCTGCAGTCATCGCTGCAACGACCCACTAGTATCTTTATAAAACCGATATTTACGGAGATGTTGGCAAATATATTAATACAATTTTGTGAGCTTTAGTTGTACGGAGATACTACTTAAATTTTAACGCAATAATTCTCTACTTATATAGAATAAGTAAATAAGTAAGTCTCTCAAAAGTTTATGTTCTTTTTACTTTCTCGCTACCTAACAGGTGGAGAAAGTATTGTGATCGTCAAAAAAAATTCGAAATCAAGATTTTGATGAATTTCGAAGTTTCATGACCTCTCGAATCCGAAAAAGTTGTTTTTGAATTCCCGTCTGTCTTTCCTTCTATCCGTCTCTCTGTCTGTCCGCCTGTACCTCGGAGTAGAGCCTAAACTATTTTACCGATTGCGCTAAAAGTTGGTATCTAAGGTTTTCATACGGTTTCCCCGAGGGGCTTTTGGAATTGGATATCCAAGCCTAAAA
This sequence comes from Timema bartmani, assembly GCA_902151455.1. NCBI lineage: Eukaryota > Metazoa > Arthropoda > Insecta > Phasmatodea > Timematidae > Timema > Timema bartmani. The sequence goes on from CABFWB010000578.1 coordinate 177,187, forward strand.
TTAAGGATAGTTTACTGAAGCTCAAAAAGAGAAAAATAGTGGTTTTCAAAATCGGCTATAACGAGTTTTATTAAATGTCATTTCTTAACATTGATCAAAATTACAAACAAAATGACTACTCTCAATTTTTCATAAAAATGACTGTAAGGGTTCTGGTCTGATGCGTAAATTCTAATTTTTTATCATATCTCCGTAACTCTTCGAGATATGAAATTACTAATCAACGCAAATATGTAGGTCTACTTATAATACAAATCTTTTATCTGAAACCTGTTTTTATGAAAACAATTATTTTTAAGTTAAACGCAAATATATATATAAATATACTTTTGGACCACTAAAGGGCAAGTATATATATATATACTTTTGGACCACTAAAGGTCAAGTATTGCGACCGTCAAAAAAATAAAATCTAAAGTGCGATGTTGATGGATGCCAACGTTTTATGATCCCACGAACCCTAAAAAGTGGTGTTTGCAATGCCGTCTTCCTGTGTATCTGTCTAACCCTAAAATTAAGAGTACTTTACTAAAGGGCGAAAAGAGAAAAAACGTTTTTCTCAAAATTAGCTTTAACAATTTTGATTAAAATTCGTATCCATGCGTTGATTCGAATTATAAAAAAATGGCTATTTTCATTTTCCCATGAAAATTACTTTTACGGTATTTTACAGAAGCGGAAATTTCCATATCTCCGCAACTATTTGAGATACTAATTAGCTTATCATTGGAAAATTGTAGCACCATTAAAAACAAAAATAAATTATTGGGAATACATTTTTATAAAACCAATCGGTTATGAGTTATTGGCATAATTATAATACAGTTGTGTGAGCTTTAGTTGTACAGAGATACTTCTTATGTCTTAACGCAATAATAATAATTCTCTAATTCCATAGAGTAATAATTAAATATTAGTTAAGTCTTTCAAATGTTGATGTTCTTTTTCCTTTAATCTCTTAGGGGAATTGTTTGTACAAAAATAATCTATCTCTATCATTTTAGACTCAATAGTAAATATTAACCTTTTTTACTAAACAAAATTTATAAATGAGTAATTTAATAGCAATTCGATGACCTGAAGATGTGCAGCCCCTATTTATATCTCAAATTTTTAACCAGAAGTCAAATTTTTAATAGAAATTGTTTATCCTTGTGGACCCAATATTAATCTTTATTATCGGTCCAAATATACAAATGAAGATTTTAATGTTTTAAAAATAAAATTGTAAAATCTAAAACCGGGAGTTAAAAAATGTTTTACATGAGTATAGCGAAATTTGTGCTAGAATTTGCTAGTGTATATTATTTATTTTCAAATATACTACGGGTTTTGAGTAAATATATCCATTTTTAGGTAGTGAAGCGAGAAAGTTCGTGCGGAGTTCCGTACCATTTATTTATACTAATATTATGAATATTCAATAATGACGAGATTTAACATTACAAGTAGAAACTAATATAACGAACGGAAAATCTCACATATTCTGGCTGTACCTTTGGTAAATGTCCTTTATTCGGATTTGAAAAATTGGCAATCCTAAATATGAATTCTATTTCAATAGTGTTAAAAACAAATAGCAAATATTATAAAATAGCCTAGATAGATAACTAGCGGAGCCAAAGGGATATGCTTTGACTTCGCTTTGCATTTAAAAAGCGGTCTTCACAAACACCTAATAATCGTTTCACAAACTGAAATTAAATTTTATTGGTTACTCTTAGCAGCTCAACTTGCTTACTCTTTAATTTAAGTTTTATATAACAAAATTCATCACAATGATTATAGATATGATTTTGGATGTTCATCCAAGTAAACCGATATTAATTGAGACTCATCATTTAGTATTAAAACTATTAATAACGCACAGAAACAAAATATATCAAAGTAATTTGTTTTTATGGTTACTATTTAAACAGCATACTTTAAATTTATCATTTATAATCTTCTCTCTTAATGATAAAATTGACACAATTCTATTATAAGAAATTAACATAATGTTTTTAATTATTTGGCTTGAGATTACATTTCATAGAAATAAATAGGATACATTATTTTAGATCAATATTAAATTAATTAAATAATTTTAAGGGAGATAAAATAAGGGTAGAAATTTTTAATAATATTTGAAATTAATAATCAATATACGTAAATTGCTGACGTGTAAATTTAAAACCGAATAGTAAAATTTAAATTAAAAAAAGTTTATGTTTTATTTTATTTAAAATCAAAATAATTTCAGAATCTGTTTTTAAAATATCATAATAACTACGTTATTGCTGGTTATTATAATAACTTTTTTCAATGTATGTTTAGTTAGGATTCAAAGGAAAGCTACATAACTGATTTCATGTTTCCTCCCGAAGTAAAAATAAAAAATAATAAAAACCTATTAGACATAACATAACCTCTTACAATTATTTACATATTTTTTTGAAACATTCCTTGAAGCATCCAGTCTTTAATTTTATGTTTCTCTTCATCTATATGAGGTATATCTCGGAGTGTTGGTGATAGTAGATTAAATAACTTTGGGATGGTGCATTTCACTTCCTGTCTACCATAGTAATTTGAATATCTTCCGATTATATACACTTCTTTGTTAGATGTTGAGCTGTTTTTGAGAATGATTGTTTATTTGTTTGTATTTATTGGGATGGTAATATCCTATTATAAGGCTGTACTGATATAGTTGCTTAAGAAGTAGAATTTTTTGTTAAATGTATGTATATTTGTTTGTTAGTAATTTGGTACCAAATATAATTTTCAAGCTTTTTTCCTTACAAATGTAAAATTTTGATTGTATATTATTCTGTCATTCGTTTATAGTGTTAGTAATAATATAAAATTGTGTTAGTAATGATAATTATTATTATGTTTATTAAATAATGTATGGGATATAAGACAATTATGACAATTTGATAATTTCTTGAGATTGCAATACGTGACAGCACCTAATGGCTACCGGCTAAAGAACATGTTCCTGCAACGCAATCAACGTGGATATAAAGCCATTTGCTGTGAGGAAACAAAGATTACATCAGACGCTCTGTTTATAAAGGCAAACCGCGTGAATACTCTCAGATAAAGTTTAATCATATTCCATTTAGAATTATAAATTGAATTCATAACCCTTGTATAAGACTCCATTTTATTTTTTTAAGTTACTCGGAGCAAGCTGAGAGAGAGATAAACTTGGCAGGTCTCTCCACATCTTGCTCAACTAAGTTAATATAAATAATACAGGATATAAAGTCCAAAAGGCACACTATGTCTCAAGAAAGACCATATCTATTATTCATATAACAGTTACGGATGCAAAAAGAAAGCTTAATATTGCTAATATAGCCTTGAGCTTGCTATTAATGTGGCAAAAAGTCCCTGCCAACTCATGTATGTCTAGCATAAAGCCTACCTATATTTCAAAAACCTTTGTCGTCAAAATAATCGGTTGCCAATTTTGGGCCACTAAACCAAAATAACCAGGTTTAATAAAGCGCATGATAGCTGCAAAGTAAAACGAGGAGAAGAAAGTGTTATAGTGTGGATGCAGGGAATTTGAGAAAATACCAGTGTATTTGCAGTTTTTATATAAAAAAGTTTTTGGTCAAAATATATCAAATATTGTTTCAGTACAAACATAGAATTTAATTTTCTTCGCCTAACGAAAGTGGGATTACACAACGTGAGCTCAATTTATTTATATGCTCACATCCCCTGATTTTGCATCAAAGTAAGATAAAATTTTGACTCTTCTTGGATTATAGCCACAAAAATTAATAATTGGATTTCTACAAAGTGATATTCAGAAAAGTACAATTTAGTGCGCTTTATATATATATATATATATATATATATATATATATATATATTTCCCATGACATAATTTTCAGGACGTGTGTCAACAACATTATACTATTGTGCTCATTGGGCAATTGTGCTTTATCTTATGAGGAAAAAAATTGTGCATGTCTTCATAAAAAGAAAGTACCTGTAAAAATATAACTATTCTCTCTTATAGGAAATATTGATATTAAAGTAATAAGAAAAGGGGTAATAATAATGGCTAGAGGAACAGGGTTGGCAGGATGACTTTATCTAAAAGTGTAATTGTGTGAGACTACAGGAAATGGTAAGGAATGAGCGACAAGTGACACAGGAAAGGACGGAATAACTCGTGGTTAAGCATCTCATTTATGGATTAAGGCAGCCGGTTACGGTCATGCAAATAAGAAGTGAAGATCAAAGTGGCTTTAATAGATTCCATGCCCCAGTCCACTTAGCTTACCCGCTAACCCTGTGACGTCAAGGGCGTCAGCGCTTCACTCAGCTTACGGTTATGGAATAAATAATGTACAAGCTGTACTTACAGTAATTGACTCATCAAAGCTACTAAAGTATGTTTCATTGCTATCATCTTAAATGTTTTACTAACTGAAATTAAGGTAATTTTAACTAAAATTATTTCTTGAAACGATGACATAAAAAGTTTCTTCTATTACCAAAGCACTTATTTTCTTTCATAGCTATCTTACAAAACAGGTCTAGTAATGATTGGCTTCTTTAAGTATATATGCATTTTTTAAATCTAATAACATACTTTTGATCAGTGTCCAAAGACCATTTACTGTTTTACTCCCTATTGTTTCATTAGTATAATATCTGAGTACATCATATAAAGGGTTTTTGTATCACTTATAGAGTTAAAAACCCAAGAGGAGCCACCTCATGTGTTTAACAATGTGACATTACCATTTAGCCTCTAACCAGACTAGGGCAATCAAATCATTGTTATAGTTTGAAAATCAAGCTTGAAAAATAAATGCACATACAGTAGCTTCTAATCAATCCTTAGCATTTAGCTTAACATCGCAATTATTTGTCACGGATAGGCTCGTCAAATCTCTTGGGATGGTTTTAACATCCTCTCTTCCCGCGAATTCAGATGCATTTCCTTTCAGCCACCCTTTTCATCTCTAGCTTTTGGATGAAGCTATTAATTTAGAGTTATACTATTTAACGTTTCAATGGATCTATTTTAAGGGGAATTAAAACTAAAAGTGATCCAATCATTCTATCAAGTATTATGTAAAAAGTGTTTTGGACTTTATTGTGGGTTTTCTAATAGTTAAAAAGCTAAATATTTGAAGAACCTGATTCAATTGATTGAGGATGGTAGGTGTGTAGGCTATCCATAACCATAGTAATAGTTATTATTATTTAGATACTATTATTATTTATTAAAGAATATAAGGAAGACCGGGGCGATATAACTATGTGATAATTTTTTAATCTTGCCAATACGTGGCAGCACATGATGTTACCATCTAAAGAACATGTTGTGCTTCTGAGAAACAATGATTACATTCAACATTCAATTTCTAGAGGATAAACAATGTGGATGTAAAACTAGAATTGTTTATCAGGACAGCAAATATTGGATGCCAGTGTAATAAGTGATTTTTAATAAACGGTCATCAAGCATAACAATCAATTTAAATTTTCAAAGAGGTCCTCAAAAAAATATAGAGTGCCATTTTTTTTTGTAATGTTAAAACATACCTGGATAAAAAATCGTCAGAGCGGATCTGGAAAGAAAATATTTTTGCCTTTTTGCCTTTTAGTAAAGCATTCTTAATTTTAGGGTTGGATATCTACTACCAAAAAACCCCTTGGGGAACCCCAATGAAAACCCTAGATACCAGTTTCAGCCTGATCAGTAAAATGGTTTAGGATCTAATCTGAGGTATAGACACACAGACAGATAGACTGCATCTTGAAAACAACTTTTTCTGTTTCAGGGGGTCATGAAACGTCGACATCTATCAAAATCTAGAGTTTGATTTTTTTAACAATCACAAACTTCTCTCGCCGAAAAGTTAAGAGAAAATAAAAATAGGCTAGATGCCAGCTTTAATCGAAATCACCAATGCAATAATTGGACGTGAGATGATTTAATCACCCATATGGAAGGGTTTTCTGGACGCAGAACGATCTTTTCTCGTATCTGGCCAGCCTTATAGACGCACCACAATATAACATTGCATAGTATAGAGGACTTTCTTGGACTCAGCCCATTATAACGTTTTTAAAATTAAATGACAAATCCCAGCCTTAGTTAGCCTAACCTTTAATAAAGGTCTACAAATAAATACATTTCTTTTAGAGATAAATCTCTGTCCGCATTGCATTACTGTGAACCCTTGAACCAAAGTTCTGTTTTCTTATATTTTGCGATTAAATGTGTTGTTTGAAAATTAACATATTAATAGGCCTAATTAATAGCCTACTATGGTGATAGAATGGCTTAAGGAGGGGGTTGGCCAACTTTTTTGGCCCCAAATGACTTATAGGCTTATAAAAGGGCCATAATATCCCATGACTTTCAACTCTACAATTGATTATTTTGGTTTATATATCTTGAATCTTTTCTCAAATATGTATTCCCACACCTTACTATAAAACAATATAAAATAAAAAATAAAAATTTTCATATTAGACGATTTTAATTTCTTATAACATTATCGATTATGACTGATCAAAATAATGTGGGTCACACTCAAATACCATTTGAAAGTAATTAATAAATTTGGATTTTAAAAGAATCTCAGATTGACTTTCAATAATAATGTAGTTTTCTTACACATTGTATTGAAAACTGACGCGAGAAAGACCATTGGCTGACCACTGATATAAGGCGTCATTCTTGCAATAGACCGTACTGTTGAGAACTGGAGTATCGGGTCTCAAATCCCGGTTGGTTGTACTAAGTTTGGTATTTCCTAAATGGTTTTCTACTCTCCATTCACTAAAATGTGTTTACACTTCCTCTAAATTTAGCCTTCTTTATCCCTAACACGTTATCGGATAGCCCAAACGGGTATATAGAAGCAGTGCTAAAATATAACAGTATTTTTCTCACCAAGTCTTACTACCCGTTTGGGTTATATATCTATGTGCTAATTACGCTAATGATTTTAAGGATTAGGAAGATTTTTATTTAGAGGAGGTGTACCTGAATTTGCGTGGAAGTAGAATGGAAAATTAATTTGGAAAAACCACCCTCAGTACACCCGACCGAGATTTGAACCTCGATCTTCCCTTCGTCGGCATTCTGGTCTACCGTGAGAGTTAGGCCAGTCATTTAAGCACTTGTCTGCAGAATAATTCCCACCAAGCTTAGTTTTTGAACACACCTTTATTTAGGCGTTGTAAGTAACTTTCTAAAAGTTCCCATCGATATCGTGTTCGCTTCGATAGATATTCAAGGTCAAAGGTTATGAAAACTGTTTTTCATGGATATCTCGCTTCCTATTGGTCAGACCACAATTATGACTTGTATTAAAATTGTAGATTGGAAGGTACTCTACCAAAAAGGTATTTTACATTCTTGTCGTACGGGCAACCCCTTTCACGTTATGCGGCCCACAAATCATCAACTCAGCAGAATAACAGGAATGCACTCGTTTCCCCACCACCTTCAAGGTAAAATGCATGGTGCGTTGTTTAGGCCTAATCCACGTTTTGAAAAAAAAAAACATATTTACACAGCAATTATGACTCTTCCTCGTCATTGTATTCAATCTCTATAACTTCTTCCTCTTCATAGTCTTCAACCTCTGGCACTACCTCCTCTTCATCTTTTTCAGCATTACCTTACTCGGATAAATATAGTGTTAAACTATCAATGAGGTTCATTTCACCGTTTCCTGTTTCTTTTATATTTATATTAAGAGAAGTGACAGCAGAATCAACATTAGCAGAAACATTGAGGCATGAGTGACCATGCCAATGACCACAAACTATGGATCATGGCAATCCGATTTTCTGCAGTCACAGTTAGAACCAAAACCTTTCGTACAATTACATAAAATAGAGGTGAGAAGTACATCTGGCGCAGGTGTTAGTGAAGTCATTATAGGCTCCAAATAAGTATCATTAATTACCCATCCCCACTTTTCAGGGTTCAACTCATTGCCCAACCAAGTTTGTACCTGGTAGTATACACGATAAAGATGCTGTTCAGTGGCTCCAGCTGTTGGTGGAAGTGATGATAATTTGACAGGTGTTTTGAGTCTTGTCGATTTATCAAAGCTCAGGTATCGATAGTTATCAATAGAAACTTCTGCTGAGATTGGAGATTGGATACATCGCAAAAAGAAAACGTACTCCATTTTACATAATTACATTTGGTGCGCAATTTTCTTGCTTAAATACTTCTGCTGAACGCTGCAAATTTTGGCGTTTTTCAAGCAACTTCAGAGCTTTTACTTTTCCTTTATTAAAGAGCGCAGATATCGTATCACATCCAGTGATAGCATGCAAAAAAAGAGGGTACTCTTTACAGTGAGTAAAATAGTTGATGCTAACAGAAGAATATGTCTGCGTCCCAATTTTTCCTTTGCTCGGCTTAAGAAAAAAAAAGAACTAAAGTATCTATATCCTCTCCAACAACAACTGTAGTATTTGTGCCTGCTCTTTCAAGTGCTGTTTCTATTATTAAAACGTCAGCATAATCCTGAGCTTGTTTCGCAACGATGTCGACACTTTGTACTTTTTGCATCAACATCCGTCGAACACAACTACTATGTTAGAACCGAAATGTCTCTGTAGGTAATCAACATATCTATTAATAATGCAATGTAAAGTATCATCTTTTTGCCATATGACATGGTTTAGAAGAAATCCCCCATCTTTGATTTACGTAATGTTATTAGTGCCCAGTTTAGTACAGCTAGGTTCAAAACATTTGTACAACGGTGATTTTGAAGTTTTTCGCATGCCCCAAATGACGAAGAGTGCCAAAGGATAGGGAAATAATTCAAATTGTAAATATTCGTGTAAATGTTCGTCAAATTTCGTATTTAAACTTATTCTTTGAAACAGTAACAGAGGATCAATAGGGAATTTACAGTCCTGGAATTTGACAAAACTGTTGACCGACAAAAGTGGAAGAACTCTAATTCGATTTGTTGTTGAGAAAGAATCATGAGATACGAACCATTCAACTATTTTTTTCACGTCTGTATTGTCTCTGTTGGTGAGTGAATCCCTTGCATCTACATGTTGATCAACGGTGTCCAAATAAACGTTAAAAAAATTTCAATTTCTTCGCAGACTGTATTCATTGCATACAGTCCATAAATCCACTTACACAAAACGCTTTCTTTAGTACTTCATCCCCGTGCAAATCCCCCTTCAGTTTTCATGGATTTCATCAGCGTTTGTTCTATCACCATGTCACTCTAGGTCCCACAGTTGAACTTATTAGAGCACCTAATTGTGAAAAATCCATCAGTAAATTTTTTAAACGCCTGTTGGTCGATATTGTTTTCTAATGCAAACATGTCCTGAAAATATAATTGAGCTGACTTCACGTATAGGAAATGTCGTGCAGCATGAAAATAAGGGGGTATTTTATTAGTGACATTCAGGTGTCCATTCCAATTTACCAGTATTTCAGCTCTTATAAAATCCTTTGCTATAGATACCATGTGCAAATATTGTAGCCATAACTGGTCCGTGGGACCTAAGCTTCGTAGTTCATTCAACTTAATTTGGAATTGTTCCAATAATGGTTCAAAAATACCAGTAGATTATTCAACATTCTCATATGAAAATGTCCTTTTCATTACATCTTCTACGTAATTTTTCAAAAATTCCTCTTCTATTTGTATACCTTCCAAAATAATAATTGGTAAAGCAAGGTGTAGCAATGTATGGCCTCTAACATCCCTTGCGTAGTCACGACCATTTAGCATTTTTTCAACAGATTTTGCAGCATAAATAATGCTAAGAGCTTCTTTGATGCCACTTCCTGCCATTATGTAGCCTATACGACCAATAAAGGAGATAAACAGTTGGAAACCGCTGAAGTCTCAGCATAATTTTATAAAATTCCAATCCAGTTTCAGAAGCTGCTACTATTTCAAGAGCTTTCATATATAATGGCTGATCAAATGTCACTATGCATATTTTTTTGCTCATGTGACCTTGTGTTTTCAAGAGCACAATGCAATGCTGTGTAAATTGTGTTATAATAAGTGATGAATAAATGGCAAAAACACAATACGAGATGTTGAAAAGTTAGTACTATGTTTAGTTAGAAGCTCCACAAATCCATTACATACAGGAATTCCCAGTATATCATTCCTTTTTCCGTACATCCCCAAGAAATCAGCCTTACTAAGCAATGTCTCGGTTGAGACTTCGTTGCAATTAATTTATTTTACTTCATTCCAGATATGCCATAGTTTTCATATATTTTCAGAGGTACATACGCGATGGCAGCCAATTTTTTTTTTTTTTTTGCATATGGCAGTGTTTTACATTTCATGATCGGTTCTTCAGATATGAGCGCGCTTTTTGGAGTAACAATTTTTATAAGTCCCATAATATGAAATGTATTATGCCCATCAATAGTATAAACATTAATATCTGCGTTGTCTTCAGCATATTGCACAAGAACACCTGATTTGGGTGATAAAGTATAAGGTTGGGGTAGTAAACAGCTGCAACCTCATACATGTGTGTATCTCTGGAAGAAGCTGCAAATCCCAAAGCGAATAGAATATCCTATATCCGTTTAGATCCATATCTCCTGTGAAAAAATACTGACAGACCAAGCAATAATTAAGATGAAAAGGTTTTGGTACAAACCGCAGCCATTATGGCATGGCTAATGGACGTGCTAATGAACGTGGACAGTCTTAAGAGAATCAGCGTTGCGTTTTCGTTTTTTCAAAATTATATCTTCTAGAAAAAGTAATAGACTGCGTGGGATGTTTTCATTAATATTGTAATGTCCCAACTTGTAAACCCTATGTTGTTTCGAAAAGGAAGGATGAGACTGCAGTTTTAATATTTATTTGCATTTTATATTTAAATCCGGGAATTATCTTTATTTTATATTATTTTTAATCATTTATTTGCATTTTATAATATTTAAGCCCTTCAGGCAGTTTATTTTAAATGTGCTTACTGGGTGCGTTGGACGATGAAACCAAAACGGAAAGAGCTGTTATTGCACTTAGTTTTCGTTCTAGGAGAAATACACCTTTTCCTTAGTATGGAGCGGTTGCATTGTCCAGCCAACCAGAAAGCCAGAATTCAAACCACTCTCTTGTGATAGGTCGAGATTGTCGGTCCACTCTGGTGCAATCGTCGATGTTATCAGAATTTGAAAAAGACGTGAGGCAGAAACAAACTCTGACGGTTACACCAGAAGGTGACGTGCAGTGACCGGGGTGGTGACAAAACGTGTGTTGATTGTCGCCACATATTAAATTATGATTTAGTGTATGGTGACTGGCGTAGGGACGGGTCAATGGTACAAGCTGAAGTTGTAAATTGTTATAGTATTAACTTATAAAAAAATCCTTTCTAACTATAAATTTATATAAAAGTGATCAAAGTATATTTATTTTACAAGTGGGAATTTACTTATATGATAATCGCGTCGATAAGAGAAGCTGAGCTAGCCAGGGACAGATGTTAAGATTATAAGTCCGCTCTTCGTAGTGTTTTATATTTATTGACGACCCATCGAGGGGCTCTTTAGGGTGTTCTTTAATTGGCTATCCAACGTGAGGCTTTTAGAATACTATAATTGATGAACCAACGAGAGGCTTTCATAGACTTTTATAATATTATCAAACATTTTTTTGGCATGAGGATAAAACTCGGTATTGACAGTGACAGAACGAATATCCTCTCGAATAACTGCAGCAGCAGCTTCAACGATTTGAAGGTGTTCTTCTTCCGGACTAGATATTTAACTTTCGTACCCAATTTACTTAAAATGCTCATTTGGGTATCGCGGAAACAAATTATTTTCAACGATATTGATTTTGAGGTGATAATAATATTTTTCCCGTACCTTTTAATTCATTTTGCGATGATTGTTTTATCATGAAGAACAACACCTACAACAACTTCTTTCAACTCCCCTAATGTAAACTGGGAATCTTCATTATTTTCGATAAAATAAAATATGTCTTCCATTGCTAACTTCACATTCTCGTTCAATGGAGCACCTATTTTATATCCTGTTCTCGTTTTAGAGAAAGATGAAAAATCGTCACCATGATATTTCGCTTTAGCAACTACTAAATCATACTCAAAATTAATCCAATTTTTCACAGTTCTTCCGTAACTATCACCACGTGTCTCAGTTTCTTTAATTACAGAGTTATTAAAAGAAAGTGTACATACCTGCTGAATTTTTCGTCAATATTTTTTTTTTATTTGTTTCCGAGTGCTCGTTGGCTTCTTCACTACACAAATAAACAGTGTTTTAAAATAAAAAAAACGCTCACCGTCGAGCGCATTTTACGAGGAGAGTTCTGCAACGTACCCTAGACTTCATCTCACAGTCTTTTGAATGCCGCAATGATACTCTTTCCAGTATAGTCTTTACGACAGTCAATATGAATAATCATTAAATTTACATTATTTAAATGTTCAATGTGTTCATCACCTCTATTAACACTAGCGTATTTCAGAGCTTGCAAGCCATGTTCAACAATCACACTACTACCGTCCGAGACAGATTTTCCACAAATAAAACAAATACCCACCATTGGAATTATTGTTTTGAAAAAAACGTCCGAACTCATCTAGAACTTGTTTTAAACTGAGTCGAAAGGGACACGAGGTATTGGTTGGGGTATTTCGGTATTTCCAGGTTTAGGCTGACCCAAGCACCAGCAATGGAATGTGAGGTAGCTGCGACTCAATGTCAAGGGTTATTGGAGCAGGACCTTTTTATGCCAGTTAACTCTCTACTACAATCTTAACAAACGCAGTTCAAATAATGTAGATATTGAGTTTTCTTATCAATTTAATTTAATAACATATAAGATGGATATTCTTTGTAGTGAAATGGAGTATGCGCCTTGCGTTGAACTTTAGTAGTGCGTTATTTACAAAAAGGTTGCCCGTACATGAAAAATGTATATAACCATTTTTGTATATAATTTTTCAATCTACATTTTTTACACTAATAATAATTGCCGTCCAACCAATAGGAAGCGATATATCCACGAAATATCATCTTTAATGACCTTTGACATTGAATATTTATCGAAGTGAACATTATATCGATGGGGACTTCTAGGATGTTACTTACAACGCCTAAATAAAGGTTTGTGCAAAAATTCAACTTGGTGAGAATTAGTCCTCGAACTTACCCTTTTTAGACTTAAGTGACTGGGCTAAGTCGCGTGTTAGACCGTGCGGACACCGAAGCGGGTTATAATGTTAAGTATTTAAAGGGGAAATTTAAATATAAATGACTAGAGATGAAGCAGACATTTGCATAACTTTAAGGCAATAAACTTGATACTTGCATTGGTGGTAGAACGGACTAAGGCGTTGAACTCACACATTTTGCAACATCTTCCTTGATTTTTAACTTCCTCAACACTATTTCACTAGATTAAATATCTGAATATTCAGTATAGGTAGTAAGACGTGGTGCACAGGAAAAAACAATATCCAAGTTAAAATTTTTAATCGTTTCAAAGAGGTCAGTTTTGTTCTAGGGTCGTGTGCCAAAACAAGGCTGAGGGTTGTTTGAGTGCTAGTGTAGTGTCAGTGGAGCTTTACTTCCCAGCCATCACTCGCCATTTAAATAACGTTCTGACGTTGTTTAAATGTAAAATGGATATGCAATTTTATTTACCAGAAAATATTAACTTTTGTCTCCAAATTGTATTACATTTCGGGCTACACGCACATGTACTAGTTATAACGGGAATGGATATAAAGACGCGGCGACTAATTATAAAATAAAAAAGTACTGGCGTTTGAGGGTACTAAATTATGTTATAGAAGATTTGCCCTTTCTGTATTCATTAAATGAACTGGTCCACTTTTCCACGCAGTGCTCGACGAAAAACTATCATACAGATACCCGAGTTTCCAGGTTTAATCCATCGTGATCCGGTTTACTGGTCGCATTGTACTCCGGGGGATCAATTTGAGCGGACCAGGCAGCTAGGCTGACAAACAGGTATCAGTTTAATTCATTACTAATCACTGCACAGTACTGAGACCATCCAGAGCTAATCTGCGTTCAGGCCAGCTTGCATACTGCCTCCCTCGGGATCATCCATGGATCAATTATATACCACAAGCACGGAGACCGGGATCGCTGATAAAGAAGGAAACAAATTGAACCCTCTTTGCTTCACAAGGGCTAGAGAGATTTTTTTAAATTTCTGGTATTTAAATTTCACTTTATAAACAGGCAGATTATAACTGAAAATACGAATTTTAAACTAGCTTAACTTATGACAATAATGCCTTATAAGTTATAATAAACACCCTACCTTAATGAGTAGATATTTACTAATGGGAGAGCAGGGGAAACACTTTGTGTATTTTTAAGGCCGTAGTTAGGCGCGGAGGTTTGGGGGTTCAACCTTCCCCCCTTAAAAAATTTAATAAACCAAATATATATGGCTTTATTTATGGTTCAGACAATATAAAAATTAAGGCACAAGTACAAATTAGGGGGCTGTGTTACCATAAAAAGCACTTCAGAGAGTTACTAGAGGTTTTAATATTTAGAATTTTTTCAAACCTCCAGCAATTATGGGATTATGTTGCCATAAAACCCTCCAGAAAGCTTCTAGAACGGTTTAGCATTTATATTTTTTTCTAGCCTCCAGCAATTGAGGGGTGTGTTCACTAAATCCCCCCTGAAATATCCTGGCTGGCCACAGCCTTGTGTATTTTAAATTTAAAATAGAAGACTCTAAACACCTAGCCAAAATGACTTGCTTTGAGAGAAAGAATAAACGTAATTACATCCATAAAAAACAAAAAATTACACAAGTTTAATAGAGGTAGGCCTACTTATCTTTTCCTTTTGGAACCAACTGAGAACACACCTTACAATATAACTGTCTGGAACATATCATACACCATCTCGTCTCCTAACTGCTAAGTCGTCATTATGGGAAGGAAGCACCAATTATAAGAATGATACATTTTTTGCTGTCTTGGAAGATGAAACCGAGACCCTAAACTTAGCAGACACACGGTATAGAATAATCTAAGAAGAGTAACCGTAAAATAACAACCAAATATAGGTGATCGATTAATAGGCAGTCATTGCCTGACATGTTTAATACATACATACATACATACATACATACATACATACATACATACATACATACATACATACATACATACATACATACAAAAGTGCACTGTGGTGGTATTTTTATAAATGGCTTCTTATTCTCCTTTTACCAAATTTTGGTATGCCCGTTCGGAATACTTGCGTCTTTAAACAAATGGGGTAGAGAAGATAAAGGTATCATTTTAATCATGTGCACGCACATTTTTGTAGAGGGAGGGATATTGATTGTCATTTTTTTTAAATATTTCAGTATACTTAGCAGGTATTCGAACCGAGACTTCCCGGTCACCGTCAAACCAGACCAGACGAGACCAGCGCCCACCGGTTTGGATTGTGAATGAAATCAATGAATAGGCATTGCACCTTCAAACCTTGCCCCAAAACCTCTGAAAGAAGTTTGTTTGAATTTCAAGGGGTTCACCAAGTCTTACTGCCCTCTCGGGCTATATGCATTTGTACTAATTACAATAATGTGTTGGGGATAAGAAGGGTCGAGCTTAGATGAAGTGTGCCTGCGTTTACGTGGAGGAAAAGATTAAAATTATTTCGAAAAAAAACACCCAGAATACTCAACCAGAATTGGAACCACGATATTCTCATATCTGTAGTCCAATTTATTACGAGTGTGTCACCTTAGACCATTCGACCAGTGAAGCGAGTTGATACACAAGCAAATAATCTGTTACCGTACAAAAACTTGAAATGATCATATAGGCACTGGAGAAGTGGATTAATCTCTCGAAGGAGCTATTCCTATGACTTTATATTCTATCACACATAATGCAAACAAATCCCAAATACTTTAATTTGTGCAAATTGTATATCCTTGGGCTGTAAAATAGTTAAAATTCCTAATAACAAACAGGGATTTAATAATTTATTCAAATTATATTCGCATGGATTGATAATTTTAGGTAACTTGTGAAAAGTTACACCCCTTAAAGAAAATCTTGTTAAATTGCATATACCCTTTTAGATCAATTTAATTTTTGATTTTACTTTTTCTAGACCCCTCGATGAGAGAAGTTTTGTTAATGTCAACAAAAAAAACTAGCTCGAGATTTTGATAAATGTCCATATTCCTTGACACCCCGAATACGAAGAAATGTTTTTTGCGATCTCATATTTCTGTCTGTGTTTTGGACTAGAGCCGAAATCAATTTACTGATTGAGTCAATAGTTGGTATCAGGATTTTCATAAGATCCCCTCGAGTGATATTTGGATTTAAATATCTAACCCTAAAATTAAGGGTAGTTTACTGAAGGCCAAAAAGAGAAAATATTGATTTTTTAAAATTCCACTCTAACGATTTTGATTAAATTTTGTAACTATATACTATTTAGCATTATAAACAAAACATCCATTTTAATTTTTCCATGAAAAGGACTTTGAGTAGATTATTAATTGGCATACATTTCCTATTTTGATCATTAACTATTTGAGATAAGAAATAATTTATCATTGTTTAAATGTAGTATTTATGATCTTTGGTGGAGTGTAATGATCTTCTTACTTTGACTCTACCTCATAAAGAAAGAGAACTATTGCTAATGTCGAAAACATTAAATTCGAGATTTCGATAAACGTCCACGTTACATGACCCCCTGAAACCGAAAAGTGATTTTCAAGACGCTGTCGTTTTGTCGCTTTACCTTTCAAAATCTCTGACTGGATTCAAAACTATTTTATCGTTCGGGTTAAAACTTAGTATCTAGGATTTTCGTAATGTTCCCCCGAGTATTTTTTGAAATTAGATAGCCAACCCTAAAATTAAGGGTATTGTACTGAAGGGCAAAAAGAGTTAAAATCGATTTTCTCAAAATCAGCTTAGTCTATTTTGATTAAATTTTGTATCTAGACATTGTTTAACATTAAAAACAAAATGGAAGTTTTCGTTTTTCAATAAAAATGACTTTAAAGGCACTTTACTTAAGTATTGATTTCAAATTTTATTGTCTATTTGAGGTACGAAATAACTTATCATTGTATTATTATTAGAATTAAAGATATTTTAATCTTGAATAAATACTTTTTTATAAACTAACAGTTTCTGAGCTATAAGCAATTATGTATATTTTCTATGTAGTACTTTGAAACATGAAATGGATCGTTTTCTCTTTGGTGGACAGAGATGTTTCTCTTTTCTCAATGTTTCTGTAACAGTGTATATTATTAAAAGTATGCTCTTTGGCAAAGGGTTGTTGCAACAGTGTATATTATTTCTTTTTACAAATATAGCGAGTTTTTTTTGTAAATTTCTCTGTTTTAAGATTAAAGCTAGAGAAAGTCTTTTTGGTGCACCATACCATTTATTTCGTTTAGTACCACGTCTTACGACTCGTTCGTGTTATACGCCCATGTACTAATTACACTAATGTCTTAGGGATTAGGTGGATTGAATTTAGACGATGTGTACTCGCATTTGTATGGAGGGAGAGTGAAAAATTTTTAGGGAAAACCACCCTCAGTACACCCAACCAGGATCAAACCATTATCTCCACGTCTTCAGCAGTCTATTATATTGTGAGTGTAGAGCCTTAGACAATGCAGTCACCAGTTCGGGTGGATTATGAAATTAATTGTAATGCTGTCCGAGATCTTTTTTCAGTTGTTAGCATTTCTGTCTACTGAGTTAAGGGTCCCGATTTCGATTCCTGGCACAGCTAAAAAAATATTTATTGATGAAATATGGGTTTCTCCTTTCACAGTGATAAATTAATGGCTGGGGGCTGAATGTTGTGTCTGTTCTAGATTTAAGTTAGTTTATGAGTCGTGTGCTGATATAATTAGTCGGTTCAGAAAGTTAACGTTAAATACCTCAAATAAATTAAAATGGAATTAAATGATTGTTATGCTCTTTGGTGGACCTAGATGCTCCTTGTTTCGCAACGGTTTTGTTACAGTGTAAATTATTAGATTTATGCTCTTTGGTAGATTGTTTCTGCAACAGTGTATACTATTTTGCTTAACATATTTCATGACTTTTAGTAAACGTCTTTATTTCAAAATTAAAAAGAATGTCTGTGCAGTGCATCGCACCTTTTATTATTAATAGGCTATGCGCAAAAGTCATGTGGAAGCCATTTCTGATCGAGAAAAAACTATATATATTTTAATTATAAATTTGTAAGAACTTTGTAAAAGAATCTATATGTTATTTTAGAGAAAAGGGGAGTGGGGTAACTGGTTTGAATCAAGATGCTCCCTAAAATAATTTGCTGCTTGGATAAGTTTTTCCTATTTTTAAGTAAGTAGAGTACATATAGATGATGGTAACTTCTTTGTTGTTGTATTTTGAGCTTATTTAATGTTTTTAGAGTTTAATGATAGTGATTCACGTTCCGTAGCTCAATTTCTAGGACAAACACAGTATCTAAGCCTTTGACCATAGATATACCAAAAAGTGAGACGTACCTAACCACATTATTGGTGTTGCTGAGAATCGAATCCGTGACATCTAAATTAGTAGATAGACGTTTTATCAACAGAGCTAAGGTGTCAAACTCCCTGCTAGGGTTGTGTTATTTTGTTTTGGGTAGTTTGTGCAAAAGCACAAAGTATAGCGTACTCAGAAGTTCAAGTAATACCACACGCGACCAAATAATATTTCCGGGTATTGAACGATTTGAGTCCTTGCCTTCGCGTCCAACTTCTCTCTTTCTCTTGCTAGGGCAGCCATTTTGCGAGGTCTCTTTGGCTCCCCTCGATGCTACTAATGGGGATCCCTAAATTGAGTTTGCCTTCCATCCTTGACGACAAGTTCCGGCGGGCGGTCGGGTGAAAGAAGAGTGTGGATGTCACTTCCGGTGCGCAAAGTGGCTGAGCGAGCTAACTCCCAGCATGCCTTGCGAGAAACCCACACTAAGCGCAAGAGTTTGCACTGTCGTAACCTCCTGGAACAAAACACTCTAAACATAAACCCCAAACCACTATGGTGGTTGCGTCCATCAGAAAACCAATTAAAACTGGGACTACCACTTTCACTAGTAACCAGAAAGGAAACAACTACATTAACATTGTCATGTATTTTATTAGTGGTAAAATTAGACGCTGGCTGGACTATTTTTTATTTTTTGAGAAAAAACTATCTGGAAGAGCTACCTCAGCACTCTTCTCAGCTCTCTTCGTCATCAGCAGGCAAGTCTATCATGAGAATGACGCCTTTGACCATTCGACCACTGAAGCGTGCTTTAATTAGCTAATGTAACAGAAAGCTAGACTATATAACTAGATAGGATACAAATATTTCCTTTTTAAAAAAGAGAGGGTATTTATAGCGTTCACTTAATGAACCATCTGATTATATCAGAACACGACTTACAAACTAAATTAATCGGATAATACCAACAAAACCAAGACCTATGGACATCAACTCATCGTTGTTAAATGAGAACCCCAAATCTCACCTCTTAAATTTTTTTGGATGATGTTAGGAATTGAACCTAGGGCCTCTCAACTCTCACCCCCAACCCTCAAACACACACCCAACCAAGCATTTAGAAAAATACCCTCCCTCAAAAGACCCGACCGGGATTTGAACTCCGATCACCCCATGTTGGGCAGAGCAGTCTAATGCGAGGGTGATGTCTTAGACCATTCAGCCATGGAAGTGAGTTAAAAACAAATTTTTAATAGTAGATTACAGTTAAGGCGATATAAAAATGAAACGCTTGTAAAATAGTATATAGTGTAGTATAGTGTACATTGATTTTAATACCTATTGCCATCTATTCTATATATTTTTTGTGGCCAGGAACTTGATCTATAGCTTTGTAATATTTCCGGAAGCCCTCAATTTTGACAGAGGGTATCAACAATTTAACAGCTGGAATCTATGTTGACAAATCTACAATTAATATTTTAGTCCTTAAAATTCTTTTCAAGCCACAAATTTATATTTCGTAGGGCTTACACATTTCAAAGCAACACATTCACACACACATAATATTATCATACACATTTATTATTTTTTGAAAATCCTGAAAGGAGGACTACAACAGTCTATTTAGAGAAAATGATACAATCGTTCCAACGAAACATGTAAGCCTTTATTTTCAAAGCTAAGAGTTTCTGTAACATAAAGCGTTCTCTATCGAAACAACAACAGATACTGTTGGGCAATTGTTCCACAATCTTGTTAAGTTCACACTGTTTTGTTTTGGGTATACGCCATCGTTACCCTTTAACTACCCCGTGGGCAATTTTTCAAGATGGCTTATGGGGGAGTGAAGTTGCAACTGTGAGAAAAGTTGTAAAGTAGTTTGGATGTTGTTTAATATTAAGAGACTCGCTTCGGTGGCCACTTGGTCTAACGCGCTACTCTTGCAGTAGGCTGGACTGCCGATGGCGGGTAGGTCGAGGTTCGAATTCTGGTCGGTGTACTGTGGATGCTTTTACCATAGTGGTTTTCCACTCTCCCTCCAAGCAAACGCAAGTACAATTTCTATTAATATGACTTTCCTATTCCCTAAAACCATCAGCGTAATTAGTACACAAGAGTTAACCCAAACCTGTAGTAGGCTAAGACATGGTGATAATATATATATAAAGAGTATAGTGTGTACATAAATAAGTATATTATTTGAGATGGTAGTCGTTTATATACTTTCACGGAGTTAAGTGGTTTTCCACCATTCGTATTAGCCCAGAGAAAATTTTTTAATCGAAATAATGGCCACGACCATCTTCATCACCGTTCCACAAACAATGGACAGTGAGTGTAGTACAACAGAGGCTCATCGTCAAGAGTCAAGCCTATTAGTTTCCTTGAAATCGTAACCAGCCCAGTTGATATAACGCAGAGCAGAAGTCTATTTAATGGTTGTCCCCTGGGCAAGGTACATAATTGCCGGCTTATCTTCTCACAAACTGAGTTACATATTGATGTAGACCATGCACGCATATTATATATTTACTTAAAATTAAGTAGTCCTTTATATTGAGTATATTAAACCACTTGTAGCTATTACTGCACTGTAGTTTATTATTATTATTATTATTGTTACTATAACCAGATTCGGTGGTCAAATCGTCTGTGGTACTACTCTCGCAATAAACTAAACTGAATATGATGGGGAAATTGGAGTTCGATCCTGGTCGGGTGTACTGAGGGCGGTTTTTCCTAAATGGTTTTTCAATTTCCCTTCACGTAAATGCAGGTACACTTCCTATAAACTCAACAATCCAAATCCCTTACACATTAGAGTAATTGTAAATATGTGTATTCACCGAATGGGTATTTAAACACTGTCGTAAAATAAAAATTTGTGATTATAAATTTATCAATAAAACTAGAGATTGCATGAGGGAAAAGTTTTTGAACTATAATCAATTATTATTTTATTCTTTTAAATTTCGATCCATATTGATTGAAATCTTTGGCTTATTTCAACAGTTGAAATGATTACACGCCAAAATTAAATATTTAAATAATCAAAATTGTTTTATAGTATATTTTATATGTTTGAAACAACGAATAAATTGTATGTCACAAAAAAATAATGCAATTATTGTTTTATATCTCAGCTATAATATAGCCAACAGGCGTGGGGTGTGGAGTGGAAATGAAGGTATTATGGATTTTCTGCACGTGTTTCTTGCACCAGGTTCTACTAGCTGTTATGCCAGAAATGGCCACCAGGCGAGCAAGTTCACGGGGAAGTGTAGGGGAAGGGAGGAATCGTTGGCCACACTGAAGGCTGGGGTCACGTTGTTTGGGATGTAACACACCAAGCCCACTCCAGGCGCCATTTTGTTGACATTGCCACCCCAAAGTCACAGTTCCCCCAAGCAGCTACTTGAGCGACAAGGCGTTAACTCTAGCTTTGTTCACAGAGAAGTGGTGTGACAATTTAGAATAAAAAGTTCCCTTATCCACTCTTTCNGAATAGAATATTGTGGTTAGTGTAATTGAGAACGTCACTGATACGCGACTATGCAAATTTCTAAATGTATAATCTTTTAACATGTAAACGGCTCCATTTTGTGTTTCATTATCATCAAGTCTCCAACCATCTCCTTAACTTTAAAGTTAATTCTAACAACTTATTTAGATACAATAATTTATACTGGATGGAAAGTCAAACTTACATTGCTGTTGAATATGTTTTGTGGAAACACAGTTTTATATTTTGGCGATTTGATCAGAAGTGACACTTTCACAACAAAACAAATTAGGCCTATTCAGACAGCCAAAAGCAAAGCTTCCTACGTCTGATCCCAGTCTATTTAGTCCATGGTATATGTATACACATAGATATAGAAGAAAAAACAAATATATTCATATATCTATACATATGTTATCTATGTATATATTTATTATGTATATATACATATATTGTGTATATATACATATATTATATATGTAGGCTACATTTATATATATATTTTATATGACTTAAATATAGGTAGGTCTATATATAAATATGTATACACGTATGTGTATGCATATAGTATATTTATGAGTATTATATATGCGCATGTGTGAATTTACATACATATATGTATATATACATTTGTATAAACACATATATGTATATTTATATGTATATATATTTGTACATTATTATGTAGTATATATATGTACATATAGGCTAACTATATACATATATTACATATGCTTAGCTTATATGTATAAATATATATATTATATTAAAAACTTTCCATGGCGTTAGCGATGTTAGTTCCAACATTTGCGGCTAGAGTGTGTCATGTGATTAACACAAAAGGCCCTCCAGCCATTAATCTCAGTTTTCTAAACCAGAGCTGCTAATTCTTTGTTCAAGTAGCTCCTCATTTGCCCTAGGGAGGCTGAATTTGACTCAGTTCAAGAACCAATGCTTTACAGATAAATTTTGGAAGATCCGTGGATCAAACCAGGACCTCTGGATCTGTGCCATGAATTCTGACCACTAGACCAAAAAAGCGGTCATATATAATAAATTAATAACATTTTGATGTTATATATATGTTATATATCATCGCGTCTTACTTACTCTTTATCATACAGTGTGGTAGGTATGAGGAAGGTAAAATTCAGAGAGTATTTACAGTAATACATGCATGCGTATGTAAGGTGAGTGGAAAAGCATTTAGAAAATAGACTCCCTAGGTAAACCTGTTTGGGATTCAAACCCCAACCTGTCGACAGTAAGCCAGACTAAATGACCATCATACACCGTAGATGGGTGTTCAAACTATTGAAACTCATTCTGAGAAATCCACATACTTATAATAATTAGTATAAACTAGAAAGGTAAATAAAGTATGGATTAAAAGTTACCTCATTTACCTAGAGGTAGAGTGGAGAATTATTTAAGAAGATCCACTATAGTACACCCATCTGGGATTAAAAAATGACATCCACATAGCCGGCAAATAAAACCATACGAGACTGATGCAGTTGTCCTTGTATGGTTTTATTTTTATTCTTTAATTAACTTTCATCTCTTAATTTGTTTCGTTGCACTAAATTTTTGTTTATATCTAAATTATTGTCTGTCTTTCCTTTTCTACATTGATATTTAGAAAAATTCAATACTTATAATGAATAACATTACTATCCGTAATTCCTACTTTAAATGGCATAAGTAGCCTACTCTATGTATATTTATTTTAATATTAAAAAATAAAGTTAAGGCCAAGCAGCAACGTTTTGATAATATGTTGATTAATTCTAGTTTACAGCTGTATGTCACTTACCTGTCGTTGATACATTAGTATTCCATGTCAAGTTAAGCCACTTTATTAACTTTTTATCAGTAGCGTAATATATTTTTGTTACCTATTTCATAATTTATTATATTAAAAATACCTTCATTCCATTTAATATCTTACTCTATGGCCAAGGTATTCCACCGTTTTAGTTCTCTTACCACCAGATATATTCCTCTTCAACTTTCTAACACAAAATTTGTTAGTGATTAATGCAAGTTATACATATTTTATAAAAGAGGCATACATCTAAAATAAATTACATCCAAAATAATTGATTAAAATAGCATTCATAGATCGCATATCCCTACATACAGGTTTCTTGAGGCAAACCCTAAATCTTGCCTTGATTTCTCAGTGTTTATCATTAAATTTGATACATATCATCATTATTATTATTATTAAGTTTATGTACCCCCTAAGATGTCTTAGCATAACTTGCGGGGGCTGAATACCACTGATTTATGGCACTAGGCTCGCGAAGGTGCATAACCGCTTTAAGAAAAGTATGCCACCCATCCATTTCTTGAGCTAGTTATATCCAGTCCCCTTCATTATAACCTATCCTTATCTTGAACTAGCTATATCCTGTCAACCTCATTACAGCATATCCCTTTCTTGAACTAGCTGTATCCATTCCACTTCATTTCCTCCTATCCCGATATTGAACTAGTTATATCCAGTACCCTTCATTACATCCTACTCCTATCTTTAACTAGATATATCCTGACAACCTCATCCCACCCATCCCTATCTTGAACTAATTAAATAAAGTAGAGCTCATTTAACTTAACCCTCTCTTGAACTAACTATACCCAGTCCTCTTAATTACACTTTAACCCTATCTTGAGATAGCTCTATCCAGTCCACTTAGTTACACCCTGACACTATCTTCAGCTAGCTATATTCAGTCCACTTCATTACACCCTATCCCTATCTTGAGCTAGTTCTATCCAGTCCACCTCATTAAACTCTATATATTTCATCTACATTATAATTTTATCCTCCCATGTGCGTCTAGGTCTTCCCAATGGTATCTTCCCATTGTGTTTACCAGTCACTACCTTGAACACGGCTATAGGTTCTTACATTCTCTCTAAATTCCCTGTCCAATATATTCTGCGAGATTTTATTACCATAACGATGTCTGTTGATGAGTAGGCCCTAAAAGTTATGTAACTCATTATGATGTAATATCCTCCACTCTCCCTTATCCGCATTCCCCTTTGAACAAAAAATGCCCTACACTATCTTAACTATAAAACAGCTTTATATGTGGTACATCTCATAGCTAGACTTTATATCGGAGATAATATAGATTTATCGTCCAAACTTGAAGTCGCGAGTACATGCAGGGTTTTTAAAATCGTGACTCTCAGCAAAGGATCCATGTTTTGGAGTTTATATTGGTAAAGGCTATATTTATTTGAAAATATTTAAATATATGATAACCGTGATATATGTCACCCTTATGGCTGCTAGAAAATTAGAACAATAAAGGTATTTCAGCGGCTAAAGACTGGTCTTTGAAAATAAACGCTTAAAATATTGCAGTTTGACTTTTAATTTTATATAAGGACTCATAAACCAAAGACTTTCACACTTGCCTCTAGATATTAAATTTGTTTGAAAAAATCTCAAAATTTAAATACTCTACTAAGACAACGTAATCTCTATTATTTTAACTTATTTATTTTAAGTTAGTAATTAATTATATTATGGTTGGTTGTTGATACGTTATCTGCAATTATTTTTGGCGACGGAAACTTTTCTATTTAAATCTGTTTCACAAGGTTAGTTTTTAATTTTAACTTGCTTAGTTGTAAAGTTAATCTCAATAAGTATTTCTTAGTGTTGTTATAAGTTTTTTCCCACGATGTTTTTGTCATACGTCCCATCGTGGTGATTTTTTTTTATGTATTCTACTTTAAAAAAACCCATTAAATTGAAACAAGTCAAACCGTTTTAGCATGTTTAAAAGAACATAACAATTTTGAAAATAATCATTTCAAAATTAAAACAGTATATTGATCCAATAAACTTGTTTTTTCAACTAAAGAAAGCATAAAACGCTACGTAAATACTTTTCTGGTTGAGTGTAATCTTGTATATAATTTCCCAGCTAGTCATCCGTGAGATATAGGCTCTTAAGAGATAAGCGACTCTGATCTTAAAGATCAAAGTTCCATCCCCAAGAGATAATTGTTTTTCATAATATAGTTTTGCAGCCTTTCTACACTTTCGTTTAACTAAGCCCTTCTCATCACGTTCTTCTATATTAAATAGTTTAAGGGCCTGTCTAATAATCAGATTGAGTACGCCTCAAGTGTGGCGCTATAATAAATACATGATGAAACATATCTAAACTCAAATGGAATGGGCTGGTTTCACATAATATGAGACTGACCCATTCCAATCTAGTATAGCATCACACTTGACTCAACCTATGAAGCCGGCCCTTAATATCTAGTAGCTAGTCAGAATTAAAAAGTGCTTCTTAATATCCCAGGAATCTGATAAGTAAGCAATGTCCTGATGAATAATTTTGGTAGTTTATTTCCAAATCCTTCTGACGTTAAAGAAACAACTTAAAAGGTGAAGAAGTTACATGTATTCTACAATTAGCAGACTACTCACACTATACACATATAATGCACCTATCTGTAGGACACTTCGCTTACAAAAGTATGTAGTGCTAACTAATGAGGTGTAAAAGCAGCCTTTCCTATTGTTTATCTCAAGGATATAAAGTCAGAGGGCATGGTAACGCTACTTTGCATAAGTTAATTGATATAATATGGAAGGCAGCACATGGTGATGATGACATTGTATAGGAAATTTTGTCTTCCTATGTGATGTTTACCTATTTTGAATTTAACCATCTTGTATGGAATAATTTTGTGTACTTACGAGCACACCGATGACATATAAAATTGGAAAACAAGTGCATCATTGTCTTGAGAATCGAGCTTTCACCCTTTTTATATTCTTGGCTTCTTAGACTGTCAACAGTAGAAGTATATGTCCCATGTTGCATTTTGAGATAAAAACCCAAAGGCTATCTTAATAATTTGATGAAGCTTGATTAATCCTTGGCAATGAAATGAAAATTCCAATATTTACTTTCTTTACAAAGATTTGGATCAGAACTCTGAATACTGCTAATTGTAACTAAAATTAATATCAAACTCTCTATTTTCATTTTTTTAACTTTAAATTTATGTAGGTGAGGCATTTAAGTTGAGACGCCAGAATAACTCATAAACAAAGCATTTTAGAAGACTTGTTCAAAACAAATATTTTTTTATTTCATGGGGAAAGAGAACCGCAAAGTTTATTTTCGATTTTGTGGTCGTCTTCAAAGTTATTTTAAGGTTAAATTGTTTCTTAAATTATAATATATAGTTTTTAACAGAATTTTACTAAACACAAAAAACAAACAATTTTTACCAGAATTGTTTTTATTTGACATCAATTTTTTAAGATTTTTTTATGATAAATTTTATTCAAGAACTTGTTCACATTATGTTATTCTTTATTATGTTAAATGAAATATTATTTGTAAAATAGCTTTAATAAATGTTAAACGTGATGATCATTACCTTCAATACACTTATAAATTCGCTTTATAAAGTATTGATAAGCACGTAACTATAGTAATAATAGTTACTTTAAAAAGAGTGCAAGCGTTTGACTCTAGTGTAATCAAAACAAAGCAAACTCACAAATAAATTACGGACAATTTTCAGTCCTATCAGGTATTTCACATAAATACCTACTCACTCAACACTAATTATCTTTTCTTTGTGAAATGTATAGATGATTTTATTGCGAGCTAAATATGGAATACTTGACTGTTGCAGAAAAAAATCTAAATAATTTTCATTTATGGTGGAAACGTTGGTGAAGCAATTAATTTGTACGGTCAGCTATTTCCTGAGAAAAATATTCCATCGTGTGTATCATTTTTTCATTTTGTAAAACAGTTTTCAGAAGGTGGACGTTTGCAGGTGAACAAGATAAAACGCCAAAAAACTGTTACCCATTAAAATATTGAAATACTAGTGTTAACTGCAGTTACCAACGATCCTTCTTTAAGTTTTTGACACATTACTCACATTACTTCTAAAATTTATCAGATAAGTATTCCTAGGATACCAAACCAAAGCCTTATAAATTACATCCATTCCATATATCACCACACCAAGAGCTACAGGGACATGTCTTTGAAAATTGAGTGAGGTTTAATCAATGGGTACAAGAGCAATTACGAATTAATTATACATTTTTCCTTTACTTATTATTTTCCGATGAATCAGGTTTTACAAATCATAGGGAAGTTAATAGGCACAACATGATCTGTCGAAAATCCATGGTGGTTAAGAAAGGCTTTGAACATCAACGCCCTTGGACTGTGAACGTCTGGTGTGAATATATTGAGTGAGTTATTGCTGGCACGTTGATTGGAGAGAAATATCGAAACTTTCTGAATGAATAACTACCCCAACTACTATATGCATCAAATTTGGAAGTCAGAGCTTAAAACATGCATCACATGCCAATCAACTGTGTAATTCAGTTGGCTATAAATATTAATTTTACAAGAACTCTATTGCACGTGAACAGTTCTGATTAAATATTAATGGAGACAAAGAGTTAATAGAAGTTCCTAATACTGAACATTGTTGAAATATTAAATGATACTAGTGGATCGTTGCAGCGATGCCCGCATATTATTGCACTAAAATGTATTCAAGGTTTTTTATTGGGGACAAATATATATAATAAAACCTCACTTGACTTTATAATTAAAAGTTTAATCGTCAATGGCTATCAAATTACGTGGATATTTAGCTTTTTATTGTTGATTTGAATCAAAACTTATATTTTCCCTTTTCCATCCACGATGAGAAATTTAAAACGACCCCTCTCCAAGCTCTTTATCTATTCGTTGCACCGACCCACTCAAGTAAGAATTATTAAGCTGT
This sequence comes from Timema bartmani, assembly GCA_902151455.1. NCBI lineage: Eukaryota > Metazoa > Arthropoda > Insecta > Phasmatodea > Timematidae > Timema > Timema bartmani. The sequence continues at coordinate 206,042 of CABFWB010000578.1, forward strand.
TATTTTTTTTTAACCAAAGAGAAATATTTTATTTACCGATATACAATAATACGGAAAAATTGTTTTCATGGTGATGAAAACAAAGAATGATTGTACAGTTTAGCCGCTGCCCACTCAGAATGAAAATATGGAAAACTCACAAGGAAAATTTAGTTTTAGCTTAAGGCTAATATTTTTGCCGGCATCCTTGACCCCTAACCTTTAAAATGACTTTATTGGTTAAAATCGGTAAAACCGTTTATTCTTAATTTCAACTATAAAAAAAATGTGCTTATTAAAATATGTATAAAAATGTGTGTGTGTTTGTGTATGTGAGGGGAGGGAATGTGTGTGAGAGAAAGAGTGTGTATGAGAGAAAGTGAGAGAGTGTGTAAGAGATTGAAAGATAATTTGTGAGGGAGAATGTGTGATAAAATGTGTGAGAGTGTGTGTGTGTATGAAAAAAATGTAGTTTAAAATTTTGGGAGGGATATTGTGTGAAAGAGAGAAAAAAATGTTAGGGCATGTGAGAGAGAGTTTGAGAGAGAAAGTTAGGGATGGATAGATTAGTTTAGAGAGAAAAAAATAGAGAGTAAGAGAAAGTTAGAAAGAGTTAAAGAGATAAATTCAGAGTGTGAGTTAGAGATAAAGAGAGTTTGAGAGAGAGGGTGTGAATTTTAGAAAGAGAGTGAGTTTGAAATAGAGAGCGAAATTGATATATAGAAAACGAGAGAGTCATTTAGAGAGAGTTTGAGATAAAGCTTTTGAGTGATAGAGAGTGTTTGAGAGATAGAGAGCGTTTGAGAGAGAGAAAGCGTTTGAGTGAGAGAGCGTTTAAGAGAGAGAAAGCGTTTGAGTGAGAGAGCATTTGAGAGAGAGCTTAAGAGAATGTATAATAAAGATAATGTGAGAGAAATGTGATAGAGAGTGTATCTGAGGGTAGATAGTGTGTGAGAGAGAGGGATAAAGTGTGAGAGAGAGAAAATGAGAGAAGATCATATGAGAGAGTGTGTGTTATAGAGTGTGTGTGTGTGAGGTGAGAGAGTGTGAGTGAGAGTGTGTGAGAGCGTTAGAGAGAATGTGTGTGAAGTGTGAGAATGGGTGTCAGATAGAGAGAGAGAGAGAGAGAGAAAATGTGAAAAGATAGATGTGGTATACAAAACATTACTTTTAGATATCATATCCTCAAAATTAATAGGTAAAATGAAAATATAGCTTAATTTATGTATTTTACTGTGATACTATTTGCTAAAATGAACACCAAAACCCATTATTTGTACAAAATAAACATCAAAACTCATTAAAAAAAAAAATGAACTCCAAAACACATACTTAATTAGTTAAAATGGCTATTTTTAAACATTATTAAAATAATTTTATCATTTTTGAGCTTATAATAAATACCTAAACATATTTAAACATAATTTTATCATGCACGAAACAAAACGTTTACAATATTTTCACGAATTTAACTTAAACTTTTAAATTTCAAATTATGCTCAAACTTATTAATTTAAATGCCAATCACCGATAGCATCATTCCAATAAAAATATTTATATTATTGATTTAAATGTGAATTAAGGATAACAGCATTACAATAACAAATTATTCCCCAGTCTAGGCATCTCAATTTAGCTGTGCTATGACTAGTATTTAAAGATAAATATTAATCCAAAGAGAAAATTGTGATGTGTTTGGACCAACAAATAATGATTGAGTTGTTTTTTTTAGCCAAAGAGTTATATTTTATTCAAAGATTTACAGCCATGCAGCAAATAACGGTTTCCATGATGAGTTATCAAATAGTGAAAAACTGAAAATTCTCTGTGAAAATTGGGTTTTTGAGGAAAACTACTATTTTTCCCGACATCCTGGACTCCTAACCGTTAATATGAGTGGTCGTTTGTCAACATTTGTTCTGTTGTTTCCTCGTAATTACTACTACTAGTGGAAACGGGCTTATTAAATTATATATAAAGATTTGGATAGGAACTGAATTGTAAAGGCCATTTTTGAACATTTTAGTTTCTTCACAGATAAGCACTGTGAAAAAAATCTTAATTTATTCATAATAAAGACATACTCTGGTTATTAACAAGATACCTTGTCACTTTATTCCACACTGTCATCACGGAAAATTTCGACGTAACATTCAAATATGAATGCACTACACTCATTTATGTCATATCGTAAGTCTTTTCTTTTCCCTATTACTCCCATACCTCTTGCGCGCACACAAAGGCAGATGCACGCTGGGAGCTGAGATGGTCCTGCGATGATGAACGCTCTTAATGTTGTTTCAGCATTATGTTTGCTCGGCACATTTTTTCACTTACTGCAGGACACATATTAGATCGGGACTACAATGGACGTTGGATTGAACGGGATGGTCTAGCTCCATGGTTATATCACCAGACTTAACATCTCTGGATTTTTTCAAGTGGCTACCTTAATTACAAAGTGTATCATAGCTACCAACCCCTCCAGAAAAAAATCAAGAGGCACATTAGAAATGCTTGCAGAAATATTGATAGAGAGACTTTACTGCGTGCTCATCAATCTTTTATTATTTTATTATTATTATATTTATTATTATTTTATAAATAATATTGCATTTAACGTAAATGAAGAGTAAAATAACGTAGTAAAAGTTCTTGAATAAATTTTTTTATACTATACAAGTTAAAATATCTTCAAGTGTTTATGTCAAATAAAATAAGATTTCAGGAAAAGGTTGTTTGTTTTTTGTGCATAGGCCTAATAAAATGCCGTTAAAAGAAAATTTTTAGGTGTTTATTTAAAAAAGCAAGTTGATCCTGCAATAACCTCTAAGACCAAATCAAAAATAACTAGTGCTCTTCTCTTTCCCCATGAAAAAACATAGAATCTTTAGTAGAAACATTTTTTTCCCTAAAATACTTCGTTTGCGAGATATTCTGGTGCTTCCACTTAAATGCCTCGCTCTGTATACAGAATGTTCGGAAACTCAAGGCCCAAACTGCACATATAGATTGTTTGGACCAAAAGTAATACAAAATCTCTTTACACTTACATCCGGAAAGCTATGCTAATACCATTAAATTGTGTTCTAAATTTCTGCGTATAGTGATGGGATAGCAAAGCTGTCATTCATGCGTGTACAATAAGTTGCATAGTAGTTAGGCGCGTGGCAAAGCACATGTAATGATGGTAATCACTTTCTGTGATGTTTGACAGTTAACGATGACCCTCAGAACGTATTCGCATTTCTAGATGGGCTGGTGTGATGTTTGCTATTAGTTGTGGTATGTTCTGTTGCCGTACTGCAAGATTTCTGGGTATGTAATGCCGCACGCCTAACTCCTATGCAACTTGTTGTAAACCCATGTTTGAACAGCTTTACTATCCCGGTGCTGTACGCCGAAACTTTGAACACAATTTAATGGTATTGGCATAACTTTCTGGATTTTGTATTACTTTTGGCTCAAACAAGATATATGTGCAGTTTGGTCTATGAGTTTCCAAACATTCTGTATACTGTGTGTGCATTTGAAAACTTTCCACCTAAATATCTCGATAACAACGTATTGTTGAAAAAAACACTTTGAAACAAAATTAGTTTTGAGAAGGAAGTAATTTGATGAGATTTGTATGATCTTGGGTGACATAGCTAAGGTCACGTTAAGGTATTTTTATTTTATTAATGAGACCTCGTTATTAATTAATGCTTACTCTTGTAGCTTATGTCGTAGCATTTTCAAAATGATGATGAAGTTATCTTTAAAGTAAATATTATCAGGAAATTCAAGCTTCACAAGTTTCAGCATCGCCAGGTAAGGCACTAGAACTATTCTAACATACCGTGGGGGGATGGAAATATGTGTGTGTGTATGTGTGTGCGCACACGTGTGCATGCGCGTGTACGTAGGCGCACGTGTGTATATTTTTACACGTTTAAGTGTGTTTGTAAAAGAATAAACAAAATAATTACTGAACGCATCACTGTTTTTAATTTTCCACTTAAGTAGGTTTTCAACCGTTTGATACTCCAGTAGCACTAGACACTTCACGCACTTAATTATTGGGATTTTCGACATAGTGACCCAAAATTTCCACTTGAGTTAATTCATTCAACACTGTAGGCTTAATCCGTTTTTTTGTTTGCAATGAATCCAGTTTATTTAAAATTTGAAACAAGATCCAGAACATAATGATGCAGTACATTTTTTATGTTGATATCTTTGGTTGAAAGCTGAGGCAGTTATTTAAGAACTTGGCTTCTCGTCTTCATACAGAAAAAAATCATTTTGTTCCCTCTTCCAGATTGTAAACAATTTTTCAAAATCAATACTTCAGATGCTTACAATTAGAAAGTAAACGAGTCAACTACTGTACTTGTAATTTGCGCTAGTATAGACTATGTTTTGTGTATGTTTTTGAATATTTAGCAATGTCCTCTGTGAATACAGAAGCATAGACACAAAAACACACTTATACCTTCCTGGGGTATGTTTGAATAAAGGTCATACCAACCTCCCTATCTTACTTGCAGTCATACCAACCTCCCTATCTTACTGGCTCCTCAAAACTAAACAACTTTTGTTTTAAACGTCTTTAAAAAATGCGTTGTTTTCGATACATTCAGGTGGAAAGTCTTCAAATGAACACACAGTATAATTTAGAAATTGATTAGAGAATTGTTCTACTACAATTTTGTATTTGTACGTTTATAACCGTTGTTAAAAAAAGACTCAATCTAATAAGTAGGTAAGAGGATGGTACTTAAATGTAAGTGTACCTACATTAGTAGTCAAGATAAAACCACAGTTATAAATCTGATGTATAAATCCACCTCAGTGCATCCAACCTAGATTCGAACCTCAACCTCCCCGTCATTGTGATGCCACGCAACACCCATTCAAATGCTCTAGTTCACATATTTACTTCTACCCAATGTGTTTTAATAATATTTCAAAAATTTAAAAACAGACTAAATTAAAGTCCGTTTAAAACTTTGACACTAACTCCAAAAGAAGTTCATTTAGATTATTTTCAAAAGTTGAGTTTCATTATTGAATTATTTTAACAGATAAGTATGCATGACGGGATCATAAGAAAGAAACGAGTTGGACTGAAATCTTAATTTATATTTGTTGGAAAGAACATAGCCAGAAATTAAGCTATGTTTATTTGTCAACAACAAGCTATTATTATGATAACTGCCCCATGTAATTCCACGCAGACTACATAAGGGCATGAACATTATTGGTTCAGCCGATACATAGGAAAAACATCAAAACTAATTTAAACAAATATGCTGTGCATAGAATTGAAAATATATACAACACAAACCTGTTGGAATTTGAACTAAATATTTGCTGCTCTTCGCACTTATAAATACACTTCGTTTTTAATCAAAGCTGTTTGGTATGCCTTGAATGTGTATTAATAAGTTAAAATAGACAACTATTCATGGGTGTTGGGTGAAAATTGATCCAAAAAATGGCAGGTGATTTTAGGGAGATGAGATGAAATACCAGGAATCGCATGTTCAGGAATTTGAAAATGCTGCGGTGAATTAAAATTTCAATTTACAATTACAAGTGTAAGTTCGACGAATGTAAACCAATTATATTCAAACATTCTAAAATAAGGTCCTGTTGATATTCAACCATTTAATTTTGGATGCAATAATACAGTACTGTACTGAACTGTATATGCAGCTTGACGGAATTAAAGGGTTTTAGAGAAAATTTTTTACTAATTTTATTCATAGAAAAAAAGAGAGCATAAATTAGCGCTCTATTGATATAAATATTTATGATATATTAAGTTTAACCTTTCGGGATTTTATACACAACTCTTATCAAAATTGAAATAGCTTAGGCTCTATTATTTAAGTTTATCGTTCCAAATTCCACTTTAGCTCTAATTGTTCAATCTAATCTAATGTCATTTGGTCCCCTATAATATTGGGTTATGTGATATCTTTGACTACTAAGTTCATATGTGAAATATCTAGGTACTTTTAGAATAAAAGAAATAATTCATAATCGTTTAATTTATAGCTCTGCTCATAGTAATGGTCATACAAACAATTATATAATTCTAACTGTATATATGTACTTAAAAAATGTATTTCATGTTTTTACTTGAGTTAAATGTGGCTAGACTAGGTTATGTTAAAGTTAAGTATGTTTGGATTAGGTTATTTATTATTTATTTATCACAGCATATTACTAACGGTTCAGGTTATACATATATATGATCATTACTCTAATTGGGTAGGGATGTAGAAGGGAGAATTTTAGAGGTAGATAATCTACCCACATATGCACAGAAGGTCAGTAGGATACCATTTAATAAAAACACAGGATAGTTCAAAATATTTAGGTATAGTTATTTGAAATAAATAATCAAGATAAATTAGGTTACTAAATAAGTCAAATCAATTTAATTGTTTATATTTAGTTAATTGAACTCAGCTGATTAGTTTAGTTTAAATAATGTAGGCCTTTATAACGTAGCCCCTCAGTAAAGGAAATTTGATGATTCAAAAATTGATACAAATAAAAGTTAAGTTATTTATTAAGGTAAAGTGGAGTACCAGTTCTTTAGTGTAGGCTAAATTAGGTTTTAGTGGTTGATTAAATAAAGTCCACAATATAAGAATTTGTTTAGTGATATGATAATTATTCATCGTTCTTTTGATTGATTACTGGCACCCCTAGTATTAAAGAGGAAAGAAAAAATTAATAATTTTGTAATATTTATTACTGCCTATTTTTTATTTAAAACCGCGTCTTACTACCCGTTCGGGCTGTACGCTTAAGTACTAATTACGCTAATGGGCTAGGAATTGGTAAGGTTTAACTTAGAGGAAGTGAACCAACATTTGTATGGAGGGAGAGTGGAAAGCCATTTAGGAAAAACCACCCCAAGTTCACCCCACTGAGATTCGAACCTCAATCGTCCCGTCCTCAGCAGTCTAGCTTTACACGAAAATAGTGCGTTAACTAACTGAGTCACCGAGGCGGGTCATTGCCTATTCATTTTTACTCAATTTGCTTGGTGTTTATTTTACTACTAAAATTTGACCTATTTTGGAAACAGTTATTGGAATATTGTATTTAATTCCGAATTTCAAGGATGTTTCAAAAGACTTTTATCGAGTTTCATAAACAAGAAACGCCGTTTGGACCATTCCGTTAATTTTAACATAAACTTTAACATTCAAAAATAAGATTACAGCCTCTACAACTCTCTTGCATAGGAAATAAGTCTTTTAGACTGAAAGGACAATGTCAAGAAGTCTGGAAATAGCGGCTTGCCTTTGATCAGCTTGCATACATAAAGAAAAGAAAGAACCGGAGAAAACAAAGACCTTTTTTTTTACTCTTTTAGAGGCGCAATGTAGTTAGCTTGAAGTACTTCATTTACTCACCATAATAGCCCCCACCGTTATTCACCAATATAATTGAGTGCGGTATAAATAAATAAAGCGGTGAATGAAATAGCGAATACACCCTCAAACAATGCAATTGAAAGAGGGAAAAAATATATATAACACCCACTTCAATGTATTGTGGGGGTAGATTTCTTTTAGGTCGGCAAAACGCGGCGACATCAACGCTATTAGCCTCCACTATAAACGTGCTCCACACTTTCTTTCTGTCATCGAAAGACCTAAAGAAACGGCGCCTTAAAGAGATTTCATTCCCATTGTCAGCCGACGGAACAGGAAACCTAGTTTGAAGGGCTCGAAGCGGGGATTTTTAGAATTCTTTGCTAGCCTTGTTGCTGCCAACGTTTTCCGACCACGCGGGCTCACTCTATTCAATTTCCTGCTGATAATCTAGCTACTTTCAGCTTAAATGGTTATTTCTCTTTCTTGCGGTTCACACACACACACACACACACATATATAGGCTTAGTTAAACTAATATATATCACTTTACCTATTTGTAAATCAAATATATTGTTGAATTAACATTACTTACTTAATCCATAGAGTTAGGAACTTTAAGTTCATTGCCGCACTTAAAAAAGTACTTGACCTATTCTTATTGTGAACCAATTCCATCCAGTCCACCTCATTACATCCTCTCTTTCAGGTCCATTCTAATATTATCCCTTGTTGAACTTTGTGGTCTTGGGTTAAAGTTCTCGTTTCATGGTTTCAAACTCAGCTGTGGTTGATGGATTTTCCTTGAGCGATAAAAATCCGTAGCATAACTTCCTTCAAAGGGGGAGTAACGCCGTCCCGTCGGTCCCATGTCGATTATGGCATCTAAAATAGCCTTGGAAGGTATGTGAAAATATCTTTCCTGACAAAATCAGTAGGTTCTTTCTCTCGCTCATAGAAATAATCTTAAGCTGATACAATCAACCCGTTCAGAAAGTGCAAGATAAATACCTCAAATAAATAAAATAAAGTAATAATATTCTCCAATCTGCGTCTAGTTCTTCCCGTCTTCTCATTGGGTTTGCCAGTCAGTACTCTGAACAATGTTCTAGATTCTTCCATTCACTCTGCATGTCCTACCCACCGTAACCTGCGAGATATGACTACCCTAACCATATGTGGTGTTGAGTACAGGGTATATTATTTATTATTACGTAGCCCCATTCACTCTGAATTATCTACATCCCTTTCAGAACCAAATATATTCCTAAATACTTTGTTCAAAATGTTCAAAATGTCTTCTCGTCATAAAATGTTAGAATAATTATAAGAAATGAGCTTAATATTTTGGTAAGGAGAGTATACATTTCAATAATTTTGATTAGAAATGAGCTATAGTTCTATATAAACTAGGAATCAGTGTATGCATTACGAAAGCTTTAAATTTAAACTCGTTCTATTATTAAGTTGTACTGTTACTAGTGAGAGTAACTATCATATTAAGCTCGTTTATCTAGGATGGTTTACAGTGTTGTTAAAAAAAATATATAAAAGAAAAATAAAGACACGATAAAGCCCTGATTATTTCAATGTTATCAAAACGATTATATTGGAAGAGAAAGCGGGAGTTTAATAACCTGGAACATAGACTTTGCTTCCGTACGGTACTTATTGATCCATATGAGATAGTTACTACAGTAGTAGATGTGTCTGGCCACAGAGTCTTTATCCGTAAGTCCTTACTACTTATGACTCCGTAGAGGTTGGATCAACTTTAACTTTCTCTGACTAAGTCCATATGGACTACCAATCCCAGTTAAGAAAATATGTGCGCGTGCATCGAAATTAAAGCATGAATCGGAATTAAAAAATCATTTTCGATTAACTAGTATCATCCAAGTAAATTCACTCATAATAAACATGTCAGGTTCCATATTGAACATAATTATAATCTTTTTACTAATGTTTTATTTTATAATTAGCTATATTCGTATTAAAAATCTAGATATAAATAAGACATGTAGTAAACACGAAAGTAACATTAAAAGTAAAATGATTTGCTTTGTTTACAGAGGGAATACAGAAAAGCCTAAATAATTGTTTGGTTTATTTTTCATTTTCAAATTAAAGCAATTTCAATAACGAGTTATAAGTGTATTATAAAAACACATTAATGGAACATATTTATTCAAATTCCTCCTGGCCTACATTTAAGGTATATTTCTCAAAAATAGGTTGTAATATATTTTCTTTTGACAGAATATTGATTCGCAGAAATATTGTCTGCTTATTCCTTGCTAACACAGACCACATTACTCGCTATAGATGATTTTTTTTTCGAAATTGTGTACGATGTTACCAACTTCCACAATGATTGGCATGGTCACGTGATTAAGGATCTGGACTGTGTAGCCACGATTGAGAATGTTAAGGACCGATAAGTAATAAGAACCAGTAAGTACCTTGTGGATATGGATTCTGTATCCCAGTATTAAGGATATGACAAAGTCATATTAGCCATTGCATATTTAAAAAGGAGTTTCTTCCCCCTTCTCTTCCTAACCTTAATCCTAGCTCATTCAATTCTTGTAAAATATTACTCTAGCTATCTACCTACAACTCATTCACATGGATGCAGATTTAAATGGATGGCTTCAGATAAAATAATTTAGTAACCACTTCAGTGGTCGAATAGTGCAAGGCGTCACTCTCGCCAAAGACAAGAATGCCGATGTCAGCGAGATTGAAGTTCTATCCACGATCAGTTGTAGTGTGGGTGGTTCTCCCTAAATTGTTTTCCACTCTGCCTCCACGCAAATGCGGGTACACATTCTCTAGATTCACCTTCCTCATCCCTAACACATAGGAGGTTGAAGTTTTATCCACGACCGGCTGTACTGGGGATTCTTTTCCCGAATGGTTTTACAATCTCCCTCCATGCAAATGCAGGTACACATCCTCTACATTCACCTTTCCCATTCCTAACAAATAGGATATTGAAGTTTTACCCATGGTTTGGTGTACTGAGGGTGGTATTCCTAAATAGTTTTCCAGTCTCCCTCCCCGCAAATGCAGGTAAACTTTTTATTGATTCACCTTCCTCATCCCTAACGCGACGAGAATATATAAATTAAAATATCATGTACAAAATAGTCTCAATAATTTTGTTGTGCATTTTCTTAGATAGGTATTAAGATATCCCAATAGGGATTTAAGAAGTTTAAGCTTCCTTTCTCAATGACATTGCTAGATTATTATTTTAATAGAGTATGCCCACTACTAGGTCTAAAAGTTTAGCAAACAATTCATATCTGTGACTGAAACAATTTTTAAAACTGCATAAGGGGAGTACCAGGGGTCAGAACTCTCTCCATCTCTCACCCAGAATACACCCTTAACCCTTTAATAAAAATGCTTTTAAAATATTATTTACACAACAGGTTCAGTGAAAAGAGTTTGACAATGTCGTTCATTATTCAGTAGATATGAGATAAGAGTAAATATTATTCAAGCTTGCTTTTTTTTTTTAGCACTACGTCTTATTACTCGTTTGGGCTATACGCTATTTAAGCCCGTGCTATAGAAATAAACGTATTTAAAAATACATATACTAAAGTAGAACCATTTTATAGCAAACCGCTTTCTAAAGAGGACCAATTCAAAGTGATTACTAAAAAGTCAAATGAAACTTGTATCGAAAATTATACACTTATTGGTCTTTAATTGAATACATAAGTTATTTTAGTAAAAGAATATAAAATCTACAAATTTAATTATTAAAGTTTATCTCTTAAATACTTTAATCTAAAATTGTGTTAATACACTTTTGCGCCTACACATTTACACTGATAGTTTAGATAGTGAAGGAATGTATAAAATTGATTACAAATACTTTTATTTTAGTGGAAGGATTGTGGGAAACCATTTACCCCTGATTTACACCTGATTGATATTGGAACTCTAATCCCTCAGTAATTGGAAGCATAGTCTATTGTAAAAGTTACGCCTAAGAACATCCGAATACCGATGCAAGTGAAGCTGATAGCTAAAAGGACCGTTACATGAAACATCTAACATCTAGAAAAGGAATGTCCTTGGGAGCCACAGGGGATAGGCCAGAACACCAAATTTAAAAAAAATTGAACGTAAATTATATTTCTTCTTTAGTCTTTTATCCTATAAAATATTTTGGAAAAAACATGAATATGAAGTGGAGCACCATTCTCTACAAGCAATGAATTATTGGATTAGTTGAACAGAATTACAGTTAAGTTACTCATTCTTTGCGCAAATCGTCACGCGAGGACTGTATCAGCGCTAGAGTGACTTAATATAGAATCTGACGCAGGATCCTCTGTGACAGGCCCTCTCGGAGAAGCCACGCTCAGTGTGAGATGTCTCAAGGCCAATGCCCTCTGCCCTACAATTGCGAGCTGTCGAGTAACGAATTGGCCAGTCTTAGTTGGTCCGCTAACGATAAAATCGCTTTATATTTGGTTTTTTTGAATATGTTTCTGTATTTTATTATGTGCTTAGACACAAGAATTAAGATTACAAGGGAAAATGATTAATTAAAATGATTAAAATAGATTATTTATTATAAGCTCTGTTTTCTTGATCAAAACTGCAAGAAAAACTGGAAATTAAACGGTTAAGGAGCATATCAGCCTAATGACTGTACATTTATGCAGGTGTATGGCCAGATAAAAAAGAACTTTCTAATTCTTGGTTTGGTAAAAAATATGTGGTTAACTGTGGGTGAAGAAAAACAGAGGTTATTTGGTTTTTATTTTTTAATTATTTGGTGGTGCGGGGTTATGGACAGCGATAGACTGTGAGGATCTTAAACAACTAAATGAGAGAATTAACTAACTTGAGAAATGTGTAATTCATTTGGAAAATGCATGTAAGCTTAAAAAATTTGGAACAGTATATATTGGATTACGTATAGATTCCACAGTCAAAATTTCAGTCCAAAAACACAATGAACAGGTGTCAAAAATAGGCATATATTAGGCATAGTAGTATAATGCTTAAAATACTGTGGTAATCCTGAACTGGCATTAAGAGGCCACAATGATAAAACTCAAGAATTGGTGACTTTGTAATTCTAGTGATTTTAAAAATTAGGAAAATTTAAATTCAAACATGTTAACACGTGGCGAGAAAAAAATAGCTACCAGTAAGCTTTGCCCTGGAACCATAAAAAAAAAGAACACGCTTCGTCACTGCCTATATCTATTAATCTATTATTATTATTTTTATTATTAATATTATTATTACTATATTAAATGCCTATACTATTCCTTGGTTAGATCTAAGATTCTCTTGGATTGGAACACGTTCAACGTAGAATTTGTTATTACTTGCTGTGGTATGTTCCTTACTAACAGGATTTATTTTGATTATGACAGAATTCTAAACCTTTTAGGGCTCCAAACCCTCTTCTCGCATATACTTTATTGTGATGCCCTTTTTGTTTTTAATATTTTCAATAACAAGATTTCCTGTAAATTTTCCCTTGATAATGTAAAAGTTCATGGCCTTTCTTGGGCTTCTTATAGTCCAATATTATTTTCTCTCAATAACTTTAATGCAGGTTGGCAAATGCAAGTACACTTACTCTAAATATAACCTTCTTAATTCATAAAACTATTAGTGTAATTAGTACATAAGCGCATAGCCCGAACTGGTAGTAAGACACGGTGCTAAGATAAAATACACCAATTAAATAAGGATGAGGAAGGAATAATATTAGAGTAAATGTCCCTGTATTTGCGTGAAGGGGTAGTGGGAAACCATTTCTTTAAGTATGTTTTCCTCATAAAAATAAACATATCTTTTGTTAATCACAATGATCACACATTTATATATTAGTTTTAAACTTAATTGTTCAAATGTATTATAAAAATTCAAATTAAAAAAATCTCTTAACTACCTTAAATTGTTTGTTACTTGTAAAAATAGAAAGGTATTCTTATTTATCATGAAAAACTATCCTCATCTTGAGTTAAATCTTCAAGGTCATCTTACAAAAAAATCATATTTTCTATAAATTGTCATAGGAAACTAAACTTAAATTAATTTAGTTTGTATAAATAAAGATACATTAATTATTATTGATAGTGAAAAAAAGAGTCCTCCAATACCTATTTTAAACCATATCATTAGAGCTATTTTCAAAAAAATTAAATATTATAAAAATTAGTCATTTTTCAACTACTTTTAAAGGAATTGTTTTTAGAAAAACCAATATATGTATAACTATTACAATACAAGTAACTTTACCAGACACTTATTTTGAACCAAACCGCTAAAGCCAATTTTAAACTTCAGAAAACTACCTATCACAGAACTTTCTCCCAAAAAAACGTATATATATTTATTTGTCATGTTCATGTCAAACACTCCCCATGTATACATTTTAAGCAAAATTGATATAGCCATTTTCAAAATAATTCAAATTTTCAAAATCACAATAGCTATAGTTACACTATCATGAGCAGCAATTTTTGAATGAGTCAAATCCTGGAAATTTTGCTCTTATCATGGAGCTAACCAGGACAGTTCAGCGTTTCTGATGTTTCATAAGTTTTTTCAAGCACAATTTTGACTGTTCACATTACATTTATTCAAGAAAAATTGAAACAACATGGTGGATCTCTTAGTTAATACTTTTTTATTTTGACCATAGCCCTAAGTATAAGAGTAGTTTACAAATGAGTAGTTTATTTGAATTACAAATATTTCGAAAATGGCTAAAACGATTTTGTTCAGAATGCATATCTAAGGATTGTTTTGACATGACACATAGCATTTCATAGTTGGTTTTTGGGTAAACATCATTGAGGGATAGTTTAATGATCAGAACTTTTGGAAAATTCAAATTTAAAAAAAATAGCTATAACAATGTTTTTCAAAATGTATAACTGGAGCTTGTGTGGTAAGCAAAATTACAATGCTAGTTGTTTTTGGGGTAAAACTCATTTATAGGTAGTAAACTGCTCACTGATTTTTCAAAAACTTTAAATATTTTACAATGACTCTTAACTATTTGGTTCCAATTGGGTATTTTGGGAGTGTTTGACATAACAAATAACACTGTTTACCTGTGTTTGTGGTAAAAAAAAATTATTTATGAGTAGTTTACTGATGACTGAACTTGAATTATATTAAATATGGAACGTATTATTTGTTTCCAAATGAGTATCTTGGGAGTGTTTGACATGAAAAATAACACTCTGTAGGCTACTGGTTTTTGAGGTACAAACTAATTTACGGGTATTTTAAGATGACTGATTTTTCAAAAACTTGAAATATTCTAGAAATGGCTTTAACGATTTCGTTTCAAGTGGGTATTTTAGGAGTGATTGACTTTACAAATAATATTGTATATTTATTTTTAGGCAAAAACTCATCATGGGTAATTTACTGAATATTAAAACGTCCTCTCATGTATTCTAACCGATGGGGCCCACTCCCCAATTCAAATGGCCATAAAATTTAAAATGGGGCAAGAATTCAAGGACCGGGTAGTATTGAATACGAAGAGCATCAAAAACCTATGGTACACACCGTGGTAAATTTTTTGACATGTCAGTGGATGAACAATAATCCCTATGACGCAATTATGTGGTCACGGGTTGAAGGTCAAATTGGTCTCATACGTCATACTAATTTAGTACAAGATAGCTTTATTTATTTTAATAAATTCATATATTCTGTAAATAGCTTAAAAAAATATCTTCCAAAATAGATTCCAGTGTTTTGCTTCTAGATATATAACATAGCACCAATTAAAGCACATTTCAATACATGTTATTTATTTCATGTAGAGTAAAATTATTTATCTCAAATACACCTTTTTTAATAATTTGTTTATCTGATGGAACTACAAATTGGTATCGTTAAACTCCTACGATCTAAATAATATTGAGCTAAAAGATGATTACCTGGAGATTTAGGCCTTCCTTTGTATAATTTCATGCTCTAAATTGAAGTTTAAATAATATGGTTCAGAATAGGAAAACCATCTTAAGGAGCATATCTAATTTTTTTCTCTCACTGCAATCCTCGGATAAAGATGAACAATAACTTTATAAACCAGCAGAATTTTTATGGGTTTTTTTCGTTTGTGTTTTTTGGAGAATTGGATGCTTAGTGTCAGATGTCTTTAATTTTTTTTATCATGACAAAGCTAACTATAGTGTTTACGAATATTTCATTTTTACAACACAAAGACTGCTTCTTTAATTGAAGTACATACAATTAATTTTATAAATAGGACATGTCAGCACATGACTTACAAAATAACGAAACCTATGTCTACTGGTTACCCAACCATTCGCCCATTAGCGTTATTAGTACATATGTATTTTATTATTTAACATTTACATTTTTTCATTATATGTGTTGAACATTGTTTAAATTAATAAATATTTTGGGATCCTGCGGACCACTTGATAAGCCACCACGGATCACACGTTGAGAAACATTGGGTGAATACGTCACTATTCTCTTAATAAACTGAACTGCCGATGACGGTGATATCGTGGTTTGAATATTGGTCAGGTGCACTGAGGGTGTTTTTTCCTAAATGGCTTACACTCTCCCTCCACGCAAATGTGGGTACTTACTCCAAATTCAAACTTCCTCATTCATAATAGTGGCTAGTATGTCTACATATTCATACAACCTGAACGTGTAGTAAAACGTAATGTTAAAAAAAACACAGGTTTTCTATTTAATTAATTAATCACAGACTTCGGTGGCTGCATCGTCTAAGATTCTCACAGTAGACTAAATTGCTGATGACGAGAAGATCGAGTTTCAAATTTCAGTCTGATGTATTGAGGGAAGTTTTCCAAAACTGTTTTCCATCCTCCCTCCACGCAAATGCAGGTAAACTACCTCTAAATATAACTTTCCTAATCCCTAAAACCATTAGCGTTATTAATACATAAGCGTATAACCCAAACGTTTAGTAAGACCCGGCCCTAGAAAAAATAGTTAATAAATCATTTAATATAAATTATATAAATAAACCAAAGAAAATACTGTATGAAAGCTATAGAAATATATATATATATATATATTTGTATATAGCTATATATCTACAAAAGTAATTAGTCAACCAATGTAATTTGTTGTATTCCTCCAAAGTTTAGACTGTTTGGTAGTCGGTACAGAATATACGTCTAGGCCTATTTAATTAATGGTCACAGATTCAATTTCAGGTATGACCAAATAATTCATCATTGGCGAAACTGTGTTTTTCCCTTTCAGAGTAGTAAACCGAAGAATGAGGACTAGATGTTTCGTCTATTGAGATATATAATCCCTTCATAGATCTTGAACTGATATAATCACTTGGTTCAGAAAGTGCATCTTAGACACACTTTATCAAATACACTTGTGACAAATCGTATTTTTTAAGAGCATTCCAAACACAACACTTTTTAAAGTATTACGGTGATAAAATTTATTTTGTTTATATTATTTTAGAATCCTTTGAAGCCCCTTCCAGCCCGGTGTATAATTTTGGCTACGTTGTTTTTTATCTAATTTTTTTAATCTCTAAACAATACCAACGCCCAATTTAGCCAAATGGCTACATATCAAAAAGCATTTTCAAATTATATTAACAATTTTTTTGTGAGTTTTAACAAATTTTAAAATAAGTTCCTAAACATTTTATTTATAATAATATCTTATTTAATTTGGCTGCAAGGGGTAGTAAAAAATTTGATAATTGGTTCCAATAATATTGTTATGAGCTTACTTTTCTTGTTAATGCTAAATTAAGAATTTTATGTAACTTAGGTTACAATAATATTTCTTATAGATACATTTTAACGAGATTTTGAATATTTTTTGATAATTTAAGCTTACGACACAGTTAATCGAAGTTGTTCCTATTATAATATACTTTTAATAATGATTTTTTTTAGTAATAATAATACTATTTTGTACTTTTTTTAGCACTCGTTTTTTTTATTATCTTTTGAGTACAAAATTAACTCCTACTTTATTATTAATATTATTTTGAAGGTATCAACATGAGTGGTTACACGATATAATTTATCCATTATTTTATACTTTATTTGCTTTATTCTATTTTCTAGTAGCAGCGTTATATTGATATTATTTCATTGGATAATTATCATTTATTTATTTTATGATTTTAATTGTGTATATTTAATCTTCTATCTTGCTATAGTATTGGCCTATTTAGTTAATAAACCTATATTTCTAGTTCATTTGGGATTACCAAAAGCTGATGTGGCAGCCCGGTTTCAGGATATATGAATTTAGCTGGGATTTTATTGAAATTAGGAGGATATGGTTTGCTTTAGGTCTATATTTTAATAGTTAGTTCTGGTTTTGAATTAAAATTATATATTAATTAGTATTAGTTTAGTAGTTTTAAAGAAACTCTTTTTTGACTGTTAGAAATATACGACTTGTGGCAGAGTGTCCGAAATTCCGAGCCCCCCTGTACGTAGCAAGGTGTATTGATATTACGACCGAAAGAGAAAGAGCACGCAAGAGAGAGAGAGGAAGCTGCGCGGATGGGTGGACGTTGGCGTCATGATACGTTTGGGTGGGAATCCTGACGCCGAGCCGAGGCGGCTGCAATGTCGCCCGGAGGGGTCTGCACACAGCATCCCAGGCCTGCGTTGCCACGGCAACCAACACCCTCCCCTCTACCCTCAGCCCTCAGGATCAGGGCCTGGTTCTACCACCACCGCCACCACCACCACCGCCATTTTTAAGGCGTTCCACGCGCGACCCTCAAATACTAGATATTCTTTCCCAGTCTTCTGTGTCAGAGAGAGAAGAGAAAGTAGAAAAAGATAAATAACTAGGGTGAAAAGAGATTGGGGTGGTCGATTGCTCAAGGATGGGCTGCCGGCTGAATAAACCAATGGGATGACACTTTTGCTGCATGTTTTCCGGAAATCAAAACCATCATTTTAGGCTGTGTGTATAGCTATTTGATACCACTTAATTTACTTTGTACATTTATTTTTGTATGGTGGGTGATATTTTATTAGTTCAATTTGGGTAGCTGACAAAAAGTAAGGATGGGTTGGAAGCACACATAAAAAAAAGTTAATTTTATTTTTTTAATACTCTAAATTTTATAAGGGAAACATAGTCCCTATTGATATTGAAATATTCCTATGTTTAGAATCCAAATTAAAAAATTAAAAAGAAGGTTAAGGTTAATTAAATGCAAATCCTGGTTCAATTTCTACCTTTGAAAGACCCTGGTTCAAATCTCGATTGGTACCAGTGGGCACACAGCTAAGGACGCTATTCTCGTCTAATCAAATTGGTCGATGATATGAAGGTTTGGGCTAGAATTCCATCCGGGTGTTTCATGCCTAATTAATTTCCCACTCTCCTTTTACACAAATGTTTGTACATCTTCTATTAATTAATTCACCTCTTCTACTACCATATTAGTGTAAATATGTAGATAGCCTGGGTGAGTAATAAGATATAAAGTCCAGCGGGGTGCAAATTTTAAGAAATTCCCTCTAAGAGTGGTCTCTGGTGCCACATACCCATCTGCGTTAAGGGGGAAGTCAAAAATAAATTATAGAAACATTATACAATAAATAATATAAAAAACAGTCAGTTATAACATCTGAGTTAAGTAAAATAAAAATATAAATGTTCCTAGTTTGAATCTTGTTTGCGTAACACAACGTTAGAGTACTTAACGGATTTAGTTTAGTCTAATAATTAACAATAATCTTAATAGTAGACCCCCCTACTCATGTTCTCAAGACCCAAAAAATATTTATTTTATTTTTATGTATTCTGAATAAAGAAATATTATCGCATTAAAAAGCAAATAAATACATCTTCGAACACAACTGTTGGATTAGAAAAAATACTATAATCTACAACTATTGTCTTAGGATTATTAGATTATTCTGCATAAATGAGAATTGAAAATAATTATAAAAGACGTTATCTTTATTGTACTAGTGTTAGACTACAGTTTTAGCATTTGAAAACACGTAAAATATGTAGTAGGACGTGGTGTAATAATAAAAACATGTTTTTACCCAGATTTGTAGAAATCAGATAACATCATTTGGATTACCTTGTATTTTGGACAAAATTGGTCCAATTATTATGTAGCCTTATAAAATAATTGATAGCTTATCAAATTTTTTGTCTCCAAATCTTATTATCGATCTTGTCTATAAGCATTTAGCTACTCTAATAAAATAAGGGAGTCCAAGGTAGAATTTAGAGAGGCATACTTGATGAGTTTGGCATTTAGCTCCCGTTCACACCATTGTTAGTCATAGTTTTTATTTTTGTTAACACCATGTCTTACTACCAGTTCAGCCTATACACATAAAATATACTAATTAAACTTACGAGCTAGAGATGAGGAAGGTAAAATTTAATGGAAGTGTACATGCATTTGCTTAGAGAGAGAGTGGAAAACAATTTTGGAAAACTGCCCTATATACGCGTGGCTGGGATTTGAACCCCAATTTCTCTGTCATCGGCAGTCTAGTCTATTGCGAGATTAGCGCCTTAGACCATGCTTTCACTAAAGCAGGCCATAGTGTATTAATATTGTACTAATTATGTGTGTATTCATAGAAATAGCCTCATTCAACAGCTATAAAAGTATCCATATGTCAAGTCATGTGATCTGATGCCTCCACTTATAATATAGTAGGCCTAGCATGTTAGTTACGTTGTTAACAAAAAAAATATGGTCAAAATGATTAATTGTCTGGAGGCATAGCCGTATAACATCTAAATACCAAGTTTGAACAAAATCCATCAAATTATTTTAGATCCAGGCCACATTTGAATTGTAGAATCCACTTTTTCGGGTTCGGGCGCACGTACATCAATTATTATTATTATTATTATTATTATCACCGCGTCTTACTACCCGTTCTGTTTATACGTTCTTACGCTAATATGTAATGGTAGGGTGAATGTGAGATGAAATGGAGGACCTACAGTTTAACGTGAGATCCAAACCACGGTGGAGGCCTGGCATTCCTCACATTCACAAGATCTTGTCAGAGGTGAAGGAAGGGTTTGGCAATCAGATAAATCTGTGCCGGAATCGAGGATTGAACCCTGGACCCCCAGCACAGAAGTCTGACACCTTACCCCTAGACCGCCAGGTCGCCTACAACATTAAGGTTCATCATAGACTCGAAGACAGAAATGTTCATGACTACGATACTTTCCTTTTATAAGTGAAAAAAATTTATAAAAATAGTTATTTTGAAATGAAAAACACGTGTTAAAATTGTTGTCAAGTGACGAGTGCAAAAAACACCGATACATTTTCTGCTGTTTTCTAATATTACGGTTAATCTTAAACAAACAAACAAAAGTTAACAATTTTCGCATTACTCTTATTTTAATAGTTTCAATTTATTATGAATGAAAACTATCTACCGTTTTCCCTATTTGAGCTCACAATCGGTCTAGGTGTAACTATTGTTAAGTGGCCACTAATCCACTTATATCCTACTTAGAAGCAAAACCTAACAAAGGCGGGACGAGAGGGATAGTAGAGGAGAGAAAACTACTATAAACGGATAATTACGAACCGTGGAGAGGATTCTGGATTACCTTGAACTTAATTGGGTCGGGTTAATGCAAAATGCCTTCATTGCCACGTAAACTAAGACCTGGAGATAGGGAGGTCTGCAGACAAAATAAAAATAAACGGAAGGATGAGCAACCGGCTAACACGACTGAAACCTGCACTTCTGGGCATGAGGACAAAGGCGTTAGTCGTTTATTGTCTGGTTTGACCCTTACGGGGAGGTTGGAGTTGCCTAGTGCGGGGGTCGGCAACCTTTTGGTAGTGTTGTGCTAAAGTAGCATTACAAAGTCGATCAGCTAGCCAAACAACCTAAGCCCGCTCAAATCGTGTATATTTTTATACTAGTTAACTAGTACAACCATAAAAACCAATTTAAGTTTTTTATTTTATTTTTTTAGCACCACGTCCTAGTACCCGCTAGGGTTAAACGCTTAAGTACTAATTACGCTAGTAGGTTAGGAAATGGGAAGGTTGAATTTAGAGGAAATGATTCCGCATTTGCGTGGAGGGAGAGTGGAAAACCATTTATGAAAACCACCTCCAGTTTACCCGACCGAGATTCGAACCTAGATCTCCCCATCTTCGACAGTTTAGCTCAACACGAAGATAGCGCGCTTTCTAGCTACGCCCTCGAGAAGGATCAATTTAAGTTGATCTTGTGAAATATAAATGTAATTACCTGTTTCAAAATCGGATACATTAAATCACTATTTTCTTTCTTGAATATTTAATATTTTAATATAAATAAATTAATCATAATAAATACTAAAGTTATAAATTTGTTTTGCAGAATTTAAATTCTAAAAACATCATTTTGAAAATTATAAACAAAATTATCGAATCGTTAAAACATGAAAAAATGTTATTAAAATTACAACATCAATGACTTTAATTACAAATAAAGATTTTAAATTAATTTGTATTCAAATCGCTCAGCTTGAAATTAAAAATCGTTCCGCGTGCCACTCTTGGCATGCGTGCTGTAGGCTGCCGACCTCTGGCCTCGAGTTTTGTGGTGTTTTTTTCCTAAATAGTTTCCTATACCCATGCAAGTTCATGAATTGATAATAATTAATGATAGAAGCAGCATTTTAATACACATAAGGTTTGACTTCACTCCAAAGATTAGTTCTATGTTCTCCAAGTTAATTGATGAGTATAAATGTACAGTACAAATACCAATTGTGCAACGTTTGAATGAAATCAGAAAGTGCGTTCAAAAGTTATCGTAATGCATATCCATCATATAAATACAGACAAATCATGCAGCTTGGCGGAGTTAAAACAGAGCACGATCTTCATTCGTTCAAAAAACCAAATAATATGATTAAGTTTTTATGTGTTTTTCCCTCTGACAATATTTGCTATACCTCTTATACAGGAAACCTAATATGCAAAAAGGCAAGTAAGAATTTCTCACCTTAACTAATTTTCCCCTTCTGTCGCCTAAGTAAGTAGGTGCCCTGTGCGGCCACGCCATTTGTACACAACCAAGGGCGGCTCTGTATAGTCCATATTTTAAGACCGGGCCTACGGCTTGTTATTAAAAAGTTATATCACTTTACAAATTAAAAATCCCCTTTGAATCACTATCTGTAAAAATTAGGCATAGTTAATAATTGCTTCTTTATCCGAATCAGTGGGCACACAAAGTCATTAAATTTAGTTTTTTGCTAATGGGAATATCGGAGTTGGAATCTCTACCATCTAAACTTAATGTGCGCTTTATTATCTTAAATGGGTTTCCCATGTTAAAACACGTACATTTACCCAAAATGTTGTTACTTCTTCATTCTAACCTATTTTGAGTAATTAAATTTTAATAGCCAGGACAAATATTAAGAAGCAATGAAAAAAATGAGAGAGAGAGAGAAGAAGTTTAGTTATATTAAATGATTACTTCCCCAGCCCCTCTCACTAAAAGTGAAAT
This sequence comes from Timema bartmani, assembly GCA_902151455.1. NCBI lineage: Eukaryota > Metazoa > Arthropoda > Insecta > Phasmatodea > Timematidae > Timema > Timema bartmani. The sequence goes on from CABFWB010000578.1 coordinate 228,948, forward strand.
TATGAATTGACCATTTCCCTGCGTAACTGAAACTCATTCAAAACAAATAAAAACGAGGTGCCCAGCTCAGGAATACAACCGTTAATGCTCGCAACTAAACTGATTATAGCGTCTATTCCAACCTGTGTGTGTGTGGAGAGAGCCAAACCAAGTAGGACTGTGTATTGCCTGCATTAGGTTCATTTTACAGGTGTGTTTGCTATTCTTTCTTCAAACAATTGATGATACATTCAATTGAAGTCCTTCTTCCTTGCCACGTGAACTCAAATCAATGTGATACACGGATAGTCCAAACATGCAAAGAGAGGTATACCTTTTAAAAAAAAATGTAACGGTACACTGCATAGGCTTTGTCTTTTAGTCTTAAGATATATACATTTAATAAAAACATAATATTTGTGAATATAAATCAAACACATTGTTGTGTAAACACTCAACCAAAGATCATAAATGGAGTAATATACACTTTATGGAATAATATATACACTTCTACATACATTTTGAGAAAAGAGCTTTGTACATCAAAGCTCATAAGAATCAATTTCATATTTCAAATATCTCAATCGAGAATTTACATATTTATTTATAGCTCAGAGACAAGTGGTTTTATAAAAATGTATATATTTTAAATTATTGACTTTAGTTTTAATAGTACTACTACCTTTACACAGATAAATTAACTAGTATCTCAAATATCTACCGAGATATTATAAAAATGGGATATTACCTTCTATGTAACGTATTTGAAATACATTTTAATTGAAAAATGAGAACTGACATTTTGTTTGTAATGTTAAACATTTCCTTGATACGAATTTTAATACGAATATTTAGAGCAGACTTCGAGAAAATCTATTTTTCTCTTTTTTCGCTCCAGTAAAATTACCCATAATATTAAGGTTGGATGTCATATTCCAAAATATTCTCGGGGGAAGATTATGGAAACCCTAGATACCAAGTTATAGCCCGCATCGCAAAAACAACTGTTTCGGTTTCAGGGGGTCATAAAATGTTGACCTTTATCAAAATCTCAAATTCGATCTTTTGACAGTCATAATAGGCCTATTTTTCTCGCGGAGAGGTAAAGCGAAAGTAAAGAGTATTAATCGAGAAACTCATTCCACCCCCTTCCCCCACCCCTCCCACGGGATAGGATTGTGATATCTCAGCTCCAATGTCGACTTCCTTCCTCTCAGACAAAGGGTTGGGCGGGCATAAGCAGTAGCGCCTCAAAGGCTAGGGATCGATCAATGGCTCACGAAGCTCGGAAAAGTCCATTCCGATCAACATCCGATGTAGGGATGTTATCTATGACTTAAGGATGTTCGAGAGGTCATACTAAAAGCGTTTTTCTATGTCCCCACACCTAACTACTTAATAATAATAATAATAATAATAATAATAATAATAATAATAATAATAATAATAATAATAATAATAGTAATGTATTGCTACATTCCCCCTTAAAATGACGATTGAGACTTAACTCGCAGACGTTGAGCAAGCTTAAGCTGAAAATATTTTATATTGACTTCAGGCTATACACTAAAATACTTATTACGCTAATGTGTTAAGAAAGAGCTTGGTTGAATAAAACAAAGTGTAACCGCATTTTATGGAAGGGAGAGTGAAATAACATTTAGTAAAAAGCAGACTCATTACATTATTATTATTATTATTATTACTAAAGTTTATCAGCTCGTCCACACAGTTCAGTCATTAGGGCCAATCAGATACACCCAATAATTATTCTAAATCTGATCTTCTTGTGATCGGCAGTCCAGTCTATTGCAAGAGACACGCCTTAGACCGTACGACCACTGAAACAGCTCTTTCTTATACACTTTAAATTTTTAAAAATGTGAGGGTTTTAAAGTGACTAAATAACTTAGGGATTCTATACATAATATATTATCTAGTTTACATAATTGTATTGTTTCATCTGATGTTCAATTTGAACTATTTGTTATTTTTAATACGAGTGTATTTTTCAAATTCTGCGGAAAATTGATATTATAACCAATTGTCAGAAAATGAGACAATACTAACGGTAAGCATGCATACCAAGGCTTCATTCTAATCTTGACTGAATTTCCTGTACTAGGGAGTTCGTGATTCGTTTCCTAACTGGGGGTACTTAAGCGGCTTTTCCTGAATTGTTATTTCCCACTTTGAATCCACTCAAATTCAAGTACACATCCTCTAAAATTGTACTTTCCTCAACATTACATTATTAGTGTAGCTTGGTGAATAGTCTGTATGGGTGGTAATATGGGGAACACATCAGTTAGTGAAATAGATCTTACAACTAAAAGTACCACACGAACATAAATATGTCAATTAAAATGAAATCAGGAACATTTGTCAACAGATTAAAATCAAATAACCATACTATCTCATAGATCTCTCGTTATAGTAGAATTTTGGAACAAATAAACATTTAGAATATACAAAAAAGATTTTTTTGGTTAGCATTGATAATATTTTACTATATTATTAATATTATTTAATAGGTATTTATAATATTCATTATACGTGGCAGCTTTACATCATTTGACTTAATGTTTGAATACGTGAGTATATATATGTATATGTATATATACTATATATATGTATATGTATATATACTATATACATATATATGTATATATATATACTATATAGATTTCTTATATATATATAGCATTCTTATCAGTCAGATATGGTACTTCCCTCAAAAATCTGAGCTCTTTATTTATATTGATCAAATGGACAAGTCAATACTTCACTCGTTTTTAAGTAAGCTATTTTAATAAAACCTATAACTGAATTAGGAATCAATTTTATCTAATTATAGAGAATGTGTATTGTGTATAAATGTAGTTTAGTAGAATTTTAAATAATTGTTTATAACAAATAACATATTAAAACAAATATTTTTTGCAATCCATTACCAGTCATTCATTAATTAACGATGGAATATTTCACAACTATGACATATTCATGTAAAAAGATCTTTATTTGTTTATCTTAGACAATATAATTATTTAATCTGACAGTTGAGCTATTAAAAGAGCTTAGGGCAACAATTTGGTATGCCATAATAACTGAAACTGTCATGGATTTTATTTAATTGATAATCTATACTTTCCTACAGGGAGAAACAAGAATATTTATATTGATTTATGTGAGTTAAAAGTTTGAATCGAGTTAGGACAAAAGAACGTTTATTATTTTAGTGTTAGATATTATAGATTAAAAAAAAATTTGGCCCTAAATATCTCCGAGTTATTATTTTGTGACATAACATATTATTGCCCCAATTGTTTTAGTAAAACCCACCAACCAATAGTGTAGTGTCAAGTAAACAGAATGGCAGGATAAAATTATTCTCAATTGTTCTATATTATAATTATTATTGCTTTCAGGTGTTCTGTCTTATGACGGCCTATTCCTTTGGTCAGTGAACTTAGGCTAGACCTACATTGGACCCAGAATTCCTCCGTTCCGATCAGACATGGTTTCTTAATCAGATTTACCCCACCAGCTATGCCTACATTGGCAACAGATCTTTCCCGACAGTTTGCTGGAACACTTGTCAGTGATTCAACAGAATTTGAAGTGAAAAAATTATTTTACGTAATGAGTGACTCGGAAGAAGATTTGGAACTTTTTCTCCTACTGGACTCAAATTACTGCCTTTTTGAGGAGAACACAAGAACGTGGATTCATGATTTAAATAAATATAGAAGTGACAATGAGTTTTTCAAAACTAGTTAGTCGATGAGAAATTATCCGGGTGGATACAAAGATTACCATAGGATGCAGATTGAAACTTTTGACTACATTCTAGAAGCCATTAAGGAAGATCTTGCAACACACTACTAACTTCAGAGATTGTGTTAGTCCTAAAGAAAAGCTTACAATCACTATAAGGTTAGTACAACTTATTTTAATCAATATAGACGCTCACGAAATGTAATTTAAATATTTTTTGTTACTTTTGTGAGTGATTTAATTAGCCTATAATAAATTTTTATATTAAAATGAAACATCCACAAACTGTATAATCATTGCATTTATTTATTACACAATACACACTCTCATATTTAAAAAAAAATCAGTAAGTAGTAAGTTTTATTTTAAAAAACCTTTTTTATATGTGAAGGTTAAATGTTGAACAGATTGTTAGGAAGCATATGCTTTGGCGGTTCAGGAACTAAGATTGTTTGATTCGACAAAAAGCACTTTGAGAACTGTAACTATCAGCAGGAAAGTGCACAAAATAGTGGGGTGATGAAGAATAATTTGCCAAAATTTAACATGAAGATCCTGAATATGATGATGTTACTCCTTCATTACAGTTTATTTTTCTGAAACTCTTCTTTCTAACTCTAGAGTGACACTTTCCAGCATTGACATTCTCAGTCTCATTTTTAGTAAGCTATCTATTTGCTTGATTGATGGCAGCAAACTCATTAAAAATAAATAGTCTTCATCATCCTCTTTTCTCATCTTCCCTGAGAACGTTCTTCCAACAATTTTACTTTTTGTCTTTCCAAATCAATATCTGCTTTTCTCTTTAGTGGTTTTGCACCTTTATTTCGTGTCTCCCTGAATCTTCCATGAGAATTAACTGATTCATTGGATTCTCCTTCTCGTGTATTTGTCACCGAGAGATTACTGATACAACCAGAAGGTGGGGAATAATTGAATTGGTCGTCCAGTATAACAAGTTCTTCCTCTTATTCCTCATTTATAGGACTACTACTGGCATCCTTAGCTGAAGACAGTAGATTCCCTGAACCTTTTCGAGGAATCAAGATATCTCTTAAGAAGTCCATGCACGCATAAAATGGCCACTTCTCATTACTGCTGTCTGCTTCTTGACCGCTATTAGTTTCACTAAGTGCTTTGAATTTATTTCTGTACGAATCCCTCAGATTTTCCCATGTCTTCTTGGCTAGATTTCCTGAAACACAGAAACGTTCCTAATGTATTTTGTATTTTAAACAAGAATTAATGATGCAGGACATTAAGTAAAAAATAATTATTGTTTCAGGTATTTGTCAACTGGAATGTCATTTCGTGCTCTAAGCCAAGTTTTTCGAATGAATGATTATACTGTTGGCAAAATTTTTGGTTCGGTTGCTGATGCAATATGGAAACATCTTTCATCACGGCACATGGCAGTTCCTTCTAAAGAAGAATTTATAAAGATAGCAGCAGGATTTAAAAAGCGATGGAATTTTCCAAACGTTGTTGGATGTATTGACGGAAAACATGTCCAGATCAAGTGCCCTAAAGATAGTGGAACCATGTATCACTGTTACAAGCAGCTTTTTCCATAGTGTTACAAGGTGTCGCAGACTCTCAGTGTCGTTTTATTTTTATAGATGTAGGTGGTTATGGAAAGCAGAGTGATGGTGGAAAGTTTACTGCTTCTACTATGTACACATTTTTAGAAAACCTTCAAGATACGTTACTAAAGCCATTATCATTTGAAGGGAGTGCATCGGAGATGCCATTTGTTGTTCTTGGTGATGATGCTTACCCTCTTAAGGTATACCTCATGAATCAGGTATTTGTCAACTGGAATGTCATTTCGTGCTCTAAGCCAAGTTTTTCGAATGAATGATTATACTGTTGGCAAAATTTTTGGTTCGGTTGCTGATGCAATATGGAAACATCTTTCATCACGGCACATGGCAGTTCCTTCTAAAGAAGAATTTATAAAGATAGCAGCAGGATTTAAAAAGCGATGGAATTTTCCAAACGTTGTTGGATGTATTGACGGAAAACATGTCCAGATCAAGTGCCCTAAAGATAGTGGAACCATGTATCACTGTTACAAGCAGCTTTTTCCATAGTGTTACAAGGTGTCGCAGACTCTCAGTGTCGTTTTATTTTTATAGATGTAGGTGGTTATGGAAAGCAGAGTGATGGTGGAAAGTTTACTGCTTCTACTATGTACACATTTTTAGAAAACCTTCAAGATACGTTACTAAAGCCATTATCATTTGAAGGGAGTGCATCGGAGATGCCATTTGTTGTTCTTGGTGATGATGCTTACCCTCTTAAGGTATACCTCATGAAACATTTTTCAAGTAGGGGACTATCACACGAATAAAGAGTGTCCAATGACCATCTGTCGAGGGAAAGAAGATGCGTAGAATGCGCTTTCGGTATTATAACTGCTAAATGGCGTTTACTTGGTAAGGTGATTGAAACAGAAGTGGAGAAAGCAGAACGTATCGTGAAGTGTATTTGCTTGTTACATAACATAAGTATTGGTTTGGAAGGTACTTTTAGCCCTTAAATTTTGCAAGAAATTTTGGAAAGTTACAGGAAACAAAAATCCGGTTCTTCTGGCTATGCTAGAATGTTCAATAGATGTAAAAAGGAGGCTCAAAACATTCGAAATGCTTTTAAAGCTAATTTTAATGGATCTGGTGCCGCCGTCACATGGCAGAACAAGAATGCTCCTACATAAAATAAGACAAAGAGTTATTGTAGGTAGCTCTATTAATTTTAAAATGTGAAAGATATATTTGTTTAATATTGCCATGTATCAGTTCAAAGAAAAAAAATATAGGCCTAAGTTCTTTCATCTTATCTTTATAAATATAACTTTGGACCACTACAGAATGATTTATTTAATAATTAATTTAAATTTATCCCAGACAGCACAGTAAGTTTGCTACAAGCTTATCTAGGATTGCTACATTAAGCTAACAAGCTTGACGTTAGCTTGACTTATCAAGCCTTTAATCTTGCGTATTCAAATAAGAAACAAAGCTTACACTTTTCATTCTTGCAGTGAACTTACTTTGTCATATTTACCCAATGTTGTATTAACTACATTGCACCAAGCTTACACACCCTTGTAGAAAGACAATGTTTTTAAAATATTGAGAAAAAATATTTAATTTAGATTGCTAAAATATTTCTCAATTTTTTTAAACATTTTAAAAGCTTTTAAGACTTAATTATTTTTAAAATATATTTTAAATATTGAAAAATATTTGACAAATATTAATTAAATGTTTTTAAAAGTGAACAATAAATGAAAAATATTTTTGAAACAGTTTTGTAATATTGCACAAGGTTTTTATAAATAATGATGATAATATTGCCAAAACTTTAGTAATATAGTTAGGAAATATTGGAGCAATAATTTTAAAATATGAGGAGAATATCTTAACAATGTTGTAATATCATATTATGTGCTATCTGGGATACGTATATAGCGATAAACAACGATAAGTTAATTAGTAACGACACCCGTTTACAAACCTCTATGATCAGTTCAATGTGATGTATTTTTGCATAAAAATTTTTTAAAAGTATTTTCTGTAAGTAAACGAAACATGACTTACCTTTCACGTGTAATTTATTTCCAATATCTTCCTACGATCCAGGCTTTATGTCTCGGCTGTAGTAAGACTTTATTTAGCCATTGATCCCACAGACGTGGCTCATCGCGAACAAGTTCCATAAGATAATCTCGATCGATTTTACTGTCGAACGCCATTATTCACTCATCGAGACAACGGAACAGACTGCTGGGTAGGGATGGGCAGAATTGGATGAATAGAATCGATTCATTCGATTATTCTGAATAATCGATTTATTCGATTCTCTCAAAATCATTCGAATGAAAAAAACCTTCGAACATTCTCTTACCCCTCCCTCCCTTGCCAGAAGTGCTGAGGAAATTCGACCTTATGATTATGAATGTTTCCAGGCTATCTCTATACAGGTCTTCATTTCTATTAGGTATATTTTCAATAAAATAGTCCCTATTGACACACAATAATTGACCTTACGCTTTCGAATGATTCTAATACAAATTTTAAGTGGTTGTACAGTTTACAATCGAATATCAGCCAAATTTAATTCGAATGAAAATTACAAAATGATTTTATTATTTTGCTACATTACTACGTAGATTGTTTCTTTTCATTTCCTTTAAATTTTACCTTCCTAATTAACTAAACTCAAATAGCACGAACGGTTTGACAGATAATTTTCTTAACGTGGACTTAAATTTATTAAATAGACAAGTATATAGTTTTTTATGTATTTAATAAAATATTGCCCAGCCATAATATTCAAATCGTATTAAATTTTATTCATTGAAATAATTTTACATTCTTATAACACAAAATATCATTCTCCAGCAAACTTACGTCGTCTTTTGTCGAGTAGTAATTGTGTGTTTGATTCTAAGTGAACCTTTCAGGAGGTATATAATTGATTCAGATATTCAGATCGAAAGTATTTTATCACTTACCCGATATATAAATAGGTTTGTAAGCTTATATATATTTTTTTAATTTAGGAAATATCAAAGGTTCAATTATTTCGACTCTTTTAAACATAAAGGGAAAAGTATGTTCTTTATTTTATTACTAATCGTACGTAAAAGTATTTATATTAATTGCGAGGTACTTCTGTGACTAATGCGTTTACTGTATAGTATTTTGTTGTGGCTGTTCTTTGGTCTTTGACACTGGCACAAGTAACTAAATACAACCCGCCTCGGTGGCGTAGTTGGCTAACGCGCCAGTCGTGTTAGGCCAGACCACTGAGGACGGGGAGATCGAGGTTCGAATCACGGTCGGGTGAACTGGGGGAGGCTTTTCCTAAATGGTTTTCCACTCTCCCTCCACGCAAATTCGGCTTCACTTCCTCTAAATTCAACCTTCCAAATTCCTAATCCATTAGTGTTTTTAGTACTTAAGCGTATAACCTGAACGGGTAGTAAGACGCGGTGCTAAAAAAAAAAATAATAATAAATTAACTAAATACAGTAATAGTAAAGTGTTGATAAGCTGCAAAGGCAAAGGAATGCGTGTTGGGAGATTCGACAGCAGGATGAAGAGAATAGTGGCACAAAGCAAAACTAGCAACTAGTAACTACTTTTAGTTAGACGTAGCTAACATCCGATTATTACCGACTCTTTACTACTTCTCAAAATAATTCGAATGATTCTTTCGATTCATTCGATTACTTTTCAAAGAATTGAATTATTTTTCGATTTTTAAAATCATTCAATTATGCCCATCACTACTGCCGGGTGGAAACAAACGAGTTTGATCTGACTAGGCTCCAGTCAGGCATCAGGCGTCATCGGGAGTTGTCGGAACGGGCTGACGTGCCTAATGTAGGTGGATCCTATGGAGCACTGCAGTTTGTTTTATCAAGAGCCTGATTAGCTAATCTTGACTAATTGGGCCGGATCGATTCTTTGTCCAATGTAAGTACAGCCTGACCTCTGCCTCCTCCCAGAATTAATATGGTATGTTCTATATAACTAAGCACTAGTGATTTAATAGAAAAAACATATTTTTTGAAAATGCACGTTCTTTTAAAGACGTGAAAATTGACTTATATTATGACAAAAGGCAATGTCCTAATTGATTTCTATTTTGTCAATTCGATCACAAGAGAAGACCAATACGGACTGGCCACTTAATGCTATTCGCTGTTTTGATCAAAGCAAAGTGTGCAAAGACTCGCCTTGGCAAACCCGCGGTAAATGTTGGCGTGGCACGTCACTCGAAATACTAAGTAAATTAGCTAATAGGCTGCCACACTTCAGATGCCTCAAAGCAACCTCCACGCAGCTTCCCCTCAGCTTCACGATTTCAATAATTAACTGTTGGTCAGTCTCATTGTCAGTACAAAGGAGTGTTAAGGGCCAGTTCCATAGTCAGACTTAGTGTGGCGCTATACTATATACAAGATGACACCTAGCTAGACAAGAATGGAATGAGCTAGATTCCTATGCCGAAACTGGCCCACTCCATTAAAGTTTAAGTAGATGTCGTTGCGAGCCTGGCATGAGGTGCACATATTCTATGAATCTGGCCATTAAGAGTGGCGTGTACAACTACCCACACAATACCAGAAAGACGAGTGAAGACTCGAAATAGTGTTAGGTGTCGTTCTAGCCCACCTGACTCTGAAATAGTCGGTCAAAGTTTGACCCCGTTCAACCAAGGTACGTGTTTTTTGGTCATACCTCACTTCTTTCTACCCCTTCAGGATTTCCGTCCATTTATGGTTCTATTCTCATAGGAAAGAGATTTTGCCAGATAAATTTACCAAAAAATTTATTAAATATTTTGTCATACGTCAAGTAATGTGATCTTAAGCTGTTACTTGCTTTAAAGAATATCAACAAACTATTAAATAATTCTAATAACATAGTAAAATCTGCTTTGGTGGCTTAATTGTCTAAGGCGTCTCCCTCTCAATAGGCTGCAATAGACTGCCATTGAGGTGGATATTGGGGTTTTAATCCAGCCGGGCATACTGGCGGTGGTCTTCCCCAGAATGGTTTTCTACTCTCCCTCCACGCAAATGTGGGTACACTTCCTCCAAATTAAACCTTACTCATACTAAAGTTAACTCATTGGCGTAAATTAGTACATATTCGTAAAGCTAGAATGGGTAATAACACGTGGTGGTAAAAAAAAAAAGACATAGTAAAATGTTACCAAAGAGAACTGCCTCTATCTGGTATTGTTTAGCCTTAGCTCATCTAGCCTGTATACTCTATATGATGTCTTCTATTCTCTGTCTGGTGTCGTCTAGATTAAACATGATGAACAGTAAAACTTGCACTAATTTTAAGCAATGCATCTTACTACCCGTTCGGGCTATATATTTATGTACTAGCTACACTAATGATTTTATAAATTAGGAAGGTTTTATTTAGAGGAAGTGTACCCGCATTTGCGGGGAGGGAAAGTGGAAAATCGTTTTGGAAAAAATACTCTCAATACACCCGACCAAGACTCTGAACTCATTCTCACCGTCATTAGCAGTCTAGTCTGCTGCAAGAGTAGCACTTTAGCACTTATTGTTGATTTACCCACACCCGCTGTCATCCAACACACATATTTATTTTGTGTGCCCCGTCTTACAACCCTTTGGGTTTATCCAAAAATTTACACAATTGAGTTAGGAATGAGTATATTTGGATATAGAGTATTGCACCCACACTCGCATTTCTGTGGCGGGAAAGTAGGAAATCATCGAGAAAAAAAAATCTTCAGTATACCCGATCAAGATTTGAACCTTGATATCCTCTTAGTCGGTTATCCAGTCTCTCACATGAGTGGTGCCTTAGACTATGTGACAACCGAAATAAGTCACTCATTTGTTGTTTTCTAACTTATGCCTTTTGTCGTTTAACCTACATTTATGTTGTGGGTAGCTTACATTTGATTAAACTGGTCTAAATAAGTAACTGTCATCTAATCTTTATATGTTGTCGTTCACACTTTTAATCTAAGGCATTTTCTTCTTGTGTTCAGTGCAATAAAAAAAATTACAATAAATACACGATCAAAATGACATTAATACTAATGCCTTTGAATACTAATACACACATAGACTTACATCACACAGCTAGTTTTTCCTTACGCGTCATACTACTTGTAAATACTAACTGCAGCATACGCTAACTAAAACACAGGATGAGATGTAATTTTAAATAATTTCATCAGAATTTTTTACCTTGTAAGGGGATGTAAGACAGTGAATGAATTAACTAACTCTTGTAACCTTGATTAGGATTTATTTCCAGCCTTATTTATTTGACACAGATTTACAAACCCCTAACATAGTGACTGTTTCGATAAAAGCCTTTAACTATTCGATAGTTGTTTATACGATATGTGAAGAAGTTGCTCGTTAAAACAACTAAATAAGCACAAAATTGACTAATATTGAGCTTTATAAATGACTCGAATCGGTGAGAGAGTAGAATAAATGTCATTCTCGTGTATTCTGGTTTGTTGGTGACTGGGAGGTCAGGGTTCATGACCTAGCAAGGCATACTGAGGTTGCTTTTCCAAAATACTTTCCTACTCTCTCTCCAAGTAAATTCAGTTACATTTGTTCTAAATTCTACCTTTTATATCCCTAATCAATGAGTGTAGCTAAATATGTACAACCCTAGAATGTAGTGAAATGTGGAGCGAAAAACAAAAAATTAATGACTGTGAATTTCTTCAAATCGTTAATGCACGCTCGCTGGTTTAGAGGTTGATGTTGTCTCTAGAGACATTGGTTCCTCATAAAATAAGAGCTGCTCCAATAGACATTCAACATATTTATACGAATTCTTTATTGCAAGTGCAGGCGATCTGCGACTTAAAATATCTGACCCAAGTCAACAGAATTATAAAGGGGAGTTTTATGTATGTCTATATTAATAAATGTATACATTATATATATTTATATAATATATTATATATATTTATATATTATATATATTTATATATTATACATATTTATAAATAAATATATAATTAAATGTACATAAATATATTAATACATATTATTAGATATAATAATATATTTAATGCATACATAATATGTAAATAATCTTATATATATTATATGTAATATATAGGATATATATTTATACATTATATATAATATATGAATATTATCATTATATTATATTTAATATTATTATATAATTATTACTATCATTATATTATATTTAGTATTATTATATAAATATTATTATTTATTATTTATAATATATAAATATTCTTGTATATAATACATATTTATATATTTAAAAGAAAATATATATATATAAATATATTTATAAATATTCTTATGTATATTTATAAACATATATCTATAAAATATATATATATAAATATATATAGTAGCACAGCGTCTTACTTCTTGTTTGGGTTTTACGCTTATATTTTTTAGAAATATTTATTTAGACTAAGAGTACCGCATTTAAGTGAGGGAACATTATAAAATCATTTAGGAAAAACCACCCAAAGTAGAACCAACCAGGATCCAACCCCAATACATCCGTCATCGGTAGTCTAGTCTATTTCAAGGGTGACGCTTGAATCATAGACCATGTGGCCACTAAAGTGAGTAGGGGGAGCTATAGACTTACAAACACCTAATTGGCTGATATTAGGATGAATCACCCCATTTTCCTCATTGCATCAGAAAGTAAAAATGCGAAAACATATCCAAGTCATTTTGAGTGTCTGCCTACTGATCAAAGGTTCCCCGTTTCGATAGTTGTGAAGTTAAAGAAAAATTCAATGTTAAAAGGATTATGTTTTTATTACGAGGTGATAGTTTTATTGGGAGAGGATCTGGTTTATTCATTATTACCATAGTATAGTAACAATATGTTACTACTAGTTTGTACAGCTTGTAACAAAATCTTTATCAGTGCAATCAGGCTTGCTAGCATTTTGTCTAAATCTAATGTAGTACGAATAGCAGTGATAGTTGGCAGTACAGCAATTACAATTATCCCCCAATCCTTCTCGGAGCCACCTTACCTCACAAACTTAGTGAGACCGCAATCTTCTCTTAGTTAGCCACCTTACCTCACAAACTTAGTGAGACCGCAATCTTCTCTTAGTTAGCCACTTTACCTCATAAACCTGCTGAGTAAGAACCCTTTTCTTAGTTAGCCACTTTACCTCATAAACCTGCTGAGTCAGAACCCTTTTCTTAGTTAGCCACTTTACCTCATAAACCTGCTGAGTCAGAACCCTTTTCTTAGTTAAACCACTTTACCTCATAAACCTGCTTAGACCATACCCTTATCTTAGTTAGTCACCTTACCTCAAAATAATACTGAGACCGCACCCTTCTTTCAATGAATTCGAAATGGTGGTTAGATACTATTCCTAAACCTAAAAAGTGATGGTGGTAAGATACTATGGCTAAACCTAAATATCGAAGAATAATAAAGGGTACTTTATCATAAATGGGTCAGTGGAGGAGTAATGAAAAACTATTATACTGATAAAAAACTGTCCCAGCTCTCGTTCATAGAATTTCAGTGTGCAAGGTACGGGCAGCCCAAACCGGCCAAGGGATGGAGATAAATCACATCAAACCAACTTCTGGGTTGTTCACTTAAGAAGAAGAAATAATTTTATACCCACCTTTCTTCGCAAATTGAAAATTAATGATTTTTAGCAGCAGACATCACAGGCATTTATAAGAAAATCTATTTTATCACGATCATATTTTTTTATATCTCCTCACCTGTCTATTCCCTCCTCATCCTTCAAAACCCCTCCCCACCCAACCTCTATTCTCCTTCACTTTACCATTTTTTACATCATCCCACTTTAGCACTCCTCAACTCAGCACATCAGATCTCACCAAACCTCATCAATCCTCAAGATCACTTCAATACACAGCCCAGAAAGGATTCAAAGTATGTAGATGAATGTACGACGTGCTTATTGAATCGCAACCTGTTTTCTAGTTCAGCCATTTCTCCACCTATTTTTATAATTCTCATAGCCCAAAATAGCTTAATTTGTTTGTACTTTAGAGTTTTTTTCTATCTGATATCAATGCCATGTTTATTAAGTAAGGTAAGCTTTTTAAAATGTATCTTTTTAGACTGATGTAGGTAAGTATTAAGATAATCGTCAATATTTTGAATGGCTTAATTTTCTGTGGTGATGTATTGTTAAAATACTGTTTCTCAAAGATCGCTACCTTAGGCAGTCACCTGTGCATTAATTCGTCTCGAAAATTAGAGAGTATAACAGTCAAAACCAACCTATAAATCATGTATACGAAAACATTTCCTAGGAATATATCTGAACGTGTTCAATGCATTTATTTACAATGAAATATCTGTTAAAGAGAATTAGCCCAAGGTATTCAATTTATCTAATTAATATATATATATATATATTAATTATATATATATTAATTATATATATAAAAACAAGGCCCACATCGGTAGGGGCAAGATATTTGTGTCAAACTAATTTAGTCTTGATTTACTGGTGAAGGAAGGTCAGGGTTTGAATCCCAGCTGCATGTACTGAGAGTGTTTATCCATAAATAGTTTCTCAATTTCCCTCCAAGAAATTGGTGGTACATTTTATCTAAAACCAAGCATTCCTTATCCCTACCACCTTTTCGTAATTATTATATATGCGTGTAGCTTACACGGGTAAAAAGACTTGGTGAAAAATAAATGACCAAAATAGTAAATACAGTGATGAGAAGGTGGTTTAAGGTTAGATTAAGATTTAAACTTTAGTTGTTGTTGGAGAGCTCCGGGTTCGAACTAATGCTGGTTGCAATGGACGTGCTTATGGATTTTATATTCACTGGAGGATTTCCCTTCTCTCTACAAATTATTTTGGTTGAATTTCCTAACTGTCCCCTTACTCATCAGTCCCTTATATTAGATCGTTATTAACCTTTGTGTTGGACACCCAGATTTAAAATATGTATATATTTATTTTTCAAATCAAAATCTTAAGTTATATTTCTAATCTCAAATCCAAATTCATATCCTTGAATCTTTAAAAATGTAAAATTTTTGTTTAAATGAAAGTATAAAAAATTTAACTAATTAACAGTTGTTTTCAACCTGGTGCTACTGACAAATGATATTTTGTTCATCCTGTATATTAGACCTACGTCATAAACAACAAAGAGAACCATTAATTTAGTAATTTAATTGTATTGTTAAGATGTTTAACTTTTTTGGTGATTTCGATAACATCCCAACTAAACAGGACTATAAAATTCCTCTTCCGAAATGTTTGAAATTGTTATTTTAAGTCAAGGTCTTCTTAATTCTATTCGAGTCACTATTTTGAGGGTGACCTGGTGGTCTAGGGGTAAGGTGTCAGACTTCTGTGCTAGGGGTCTGGGGCTCAATCCTCGGTCCCGGCACATATTTATCTGATTTCCAAACCCTTCCTTCACCTCTGACAAGACGTGTATTAATCACAACTTGTGAATGTGAGGAATGCCAGGCCTCCACCGTGGTTCGGATTCCACGTTAAACTTTAGGTCCTCCATTTCATCTCACAATCACCCTACTACTACACATTAGCATAAGTGCGTATAACCCGAACGGGTAGTAAGACGCGGTGATAATAATAATAATAATAATAATAATAATAATAATTTTAAGATCTTTACTAATCTAGATTCTATTGAGTGCCATAGGACCCAAGGGGTTCAAGGAATCGAGAATTCGAACGTCCCATCCATAAATATAATATTATAATAGTTCAATACTCGTTATTATACAATGCCTTAAAGGCCTGCAGAGCTAAGTGAAAGAACATTTACCTGGTGTAATCTTCTGAAATTCACCTTCCTATTCATGTTAATTGAGTATACCTAATATAAGTCGTTGGTAGCAAGTATTTGAAATGTTTACTAATTTAGTTACAAGAATACCGGCCTCACTCTTGCCACTACGCTCATGATGGAACTGTTGATATCAACATGTGAAGAAAATTGAACTCCATATCTGTACTGGAGAAATATTTTATTTATTTTAAAAGGATTGCCATAAAAACTGCAAATCACTGGCGTTTTCTCGCGTACCCTTCTATCCCACCTTAAGAACCCGTCTCACCCCACGGATAGCATCTAACCTTAAAAGGAAATGCAACTCCAATCAAACGTCGTATTGTGGTGTGGTTTTCTGTACTACTTTATAAAACAGTGTGAGACCAATGAAACGGTTTCAGCTTTTTTTTAAAATTTAAAACAAAATTAAAGAACAAGTATTTAAAAATGAATAAAATATTAAACTCGCCCCAATTTCCCTGCTGTCCTATGAAGAGTGCAGAAAACGGAACTTCAATATGTTATATGGTTTAAGCATAATCCTGTGGAAAATCTAATTTCCGGGTTAACCAGCCGTGATTTAATATGTAAATTCTTAGATTAAGTTAAATCGTGAGAGAAACATCGATTCAACCTTCTATAAACAAATAGCAGTAGTTTTTATAAGGTCACAATATAAAATATTAAGATAAGAGGTTAGTTTTAGTGGTTTTGAAATTTAAGAACTGATATTCTCTTAGGAATTACAGCAGTGGGAGGATTATGTCAATTCTTGCAAGTGGGGCCCTTAGCTTATTAATATTATTTAACTCCTATACAAAATTAGTTACCCCATTAACACTGCTTTAAAATTAAAATAGTTGGTTTACAAATAATGCACTAGATATATGGATGGACATTTCGTTTACCCTGAAAGGTGTCTGTTTCACCTTTATTGACTATAATATAGTCCTATTTTATAGGCTACGCAATAGCGAGAACTATCACGATAACCTTTAATGGTACACGAAGTATACTTATTCAAAAATGAACCAAATAATATACTAGAATAATTTTATGATAAAATTGGGTAAGTTATCCCCAAATGTACAGTACATGTTAATGGGCAAATAAAAATCAAAAGTTACTAACAGTTTTATCTAAAATATATAGTAAATGCACCCTCATTTTCATGTAGAGAGTATGGGAAGATTAGTTTAAATCTTAAAGAGAATCATCTTGGTACACCTGGAAGGATGTTGAACATTGATTCCTGGCTTCCAGCATGGTCGTGAATGGGATGTCTATCAACCTCCTTAAAATGACCTTTGTTTATATATTGGTTTGGGGGAAATTTATACGTCACATAGTACAGTTTCCAGATATTTACAAACACTGCTTTCCTGGGCGCTAAATATTTGATGAAACAATAATAAAAAACGACTATCTCCAGGGTCGAATGGTCTAAGGCATCACTCTTGCAATAAACTGGACTGCATATGACTGAAAGATTGGGATTATAATCCTGGTCGGGTGTAATAAGGATGGTTTATCTTAAAATGGCTTTCTTCCCTCTTTGGCCAGGCAAATGAGGGTAAACTTCCTCTAACTCAACCTTCCTCATCCCTTACATATTGTAGTAATCAGTACATATGCGTATAACCCTAATGGATAGTAATACGTGGTAATAAAATATTAAAATAAAAAAAAAACAAGGAATGGATCCTAAATAACTCTTTGCATTTATGACTCCTTCTACCCCTCACCTACGATCATAATAACATTTTTTAAATTTTAAAATCAATGGAAATACTGTCCAAAACCAGTGGCTCAAATTTTATTTGCTAAAGCATAATATATAGTTTTCAATTCAAACGATTTTTTTCATAAATAGCCAGTAGCCAGTTTGAGATTTTGGAAAATTGATTGGATATAAATATGTATTCTTTCCTTCCCAATTGCCTGGACAAAAAAAAAATAAAATAAATACAAATATAGATTTTAATTTTGTTCATTTAGATATTTTTTAATAAGTTGGTATGATGTATCCGACCAATTTGGCTTCTAAAAAGGATAAATCATTCAAAATAATATTTATCATGGGATGAAGCATTACCATTTACAACTTAAATAATACCATGAAAGGAAAACGCTTGTTTTAGTTATCAAAAATATATACTTAAGTACTTGCAGCAAATACGTTGACCTTCACTCACTTATCTTGGATAATAAAATTGAAAGTAAACATAAAACACTAGCATTAAGACTAAATATTTGTAAAATAATACTTAAAATAACAATTACTCAAGTTAGGTTTAGAAATAATCTGTATCAAAATAAAATCTCTTAAACAGATAATCCTTAACCCCCCTTGCTCATTATTTCATAAAAATATATTAAATAGTTCACCCAAAATGGTGATCATAGAACTTGCCTATACAACAAACCCAATGAAATATCCCAGAATCTAATTAAATATAAAATAAAACTTACAATAACATTTACTACCATATAAAGGAATATTCCAGTTGAAATAAAAGTCACACTTTCTCTGTCAGTCTAGTCATAATAGAAAACCCTGTCCAAACACGTTCGTGCCATATTCACACTCTGTATAGTAAATGTTGTTCTAACAGAAACACAAACACTCACAATGACCTACTTCACTCGCTCAAACATTAACTACTGAGCAAATCATACCCCTACATCTCTAACTACGCTTCGACAATCTTTTGGCTCAACAAGATATGTAGAGAGAAAAAGATTTTCTTCGTTCTTATTGACTGTTTACTAAAGTAAGATAAAAAAAACTTGATAGCCAATGTAGCATTAGTACCGAAAAGCCCATAAAAAATATTACCTATACACATGTGGCCAAGTGGTTTGTGAAGAAAGCATGTCTGCAAGAAAAAGAAGACCAACAAACATACAACTGACTAAAATAAAATATATATGGATGAATGGGGGGAAAAAAGGAAGAGATACTGAATAGATGAACTAAAATAAAAAAAAAGCACGGGAAGAGAGGATTGGTTATATTTGTTAAACACAACAGCCGGCCAAAGGATCTTTTTTGTTCATCATTTTTACTTCACCCTCGTGGTAGCCCCTCAAGGTACGATTTTTCCCTCTCTTTATGAATTGTATAAAGAAGAAAATGTATCAGTTGTTAAGAATAATGGACTAAAAGAATAGCAAATATCAAGCTAAAGGAAAGTAAGATTGGGGTAAGAACAGACATGGTAAGCAAGGAAAGGGGAGTGAGACATGACTGACTGGTCTTACCTAAGGGCGGTATCATTTGCTCACGCATTATGAACAATTACAACAGAGCTTATGTGCAAGGCCACAAGGCCGGAAATCTTTCTCGGCTAGCTACAGAACAACAACACGAAGAAGATGCTGTATTAATATCTGACTCAGTCGTGCGTTATTTTATCGACCATTTCTTGGCAACTTTGGAGGTAGCGACTAACCTTGCATTGATGATAAAGGAGCTTACGAATGTTGGTTCCTTATATAAAATGGGTACCTGAACCCGTAATAGCAATAATAAAGATATAATGATAGTTTAAAACTAAAGGTGTGGTAACAACTCTATCAACTATTTTCAAGGTAGAAAAAATTAGCGCCAGTGTCACAAGGAACAATTCACGTCACCGGATAGTGATGGATTTATTTGCTTGTACAAGTATAACTGAATATTTTCATGGTTATCGTCACTTGCAAGTACTAAGGTTACCAACATTTATACGAGTCACCAGCTTGTATCTGCATCAGCGTTTGATTTAAGCGTTACCATCTAATATCAGGCTCGTTGGAACGTAGGAGGACTATTTAGGATCAGGATCATCAGATATATATATATATCTATATACTAAATAGTTTCAGCGTCACCAGTTAGTTTCGGCTCTGTCTACTGATATCAGGGTCACAAACTATAGGTACTGAATAGTTTCAGCTTCAACAGTTAGTTGAGTTCTGTCTTCTGACAACAGGATCACAAACTATAACTACTTATTAGTTTCAGCTCTGCCTACTGATGTCAGAGTTACCAGCTATAGGCACTGAATTGTTTCGGTGTCTTCAGGTAGTTTCAGCCCTACCTAATGATATCAAGGTCATAAACTATAGTTAATGTATAGATTCATTGTCAAAATCTAGTTTCAGATTTAGTTACTTATAACAGCTACTATCTTGATCACTAGTTTTATGTTGGGTTGGTAGTATTATGGTCACCAAATAGTCTCAGCTGCTTATATTTAAAATGAAACGGGATGATTATCATTATTAATATTAATGGAATTTTAATATGTGTCAACACAAAATGGTTATTAGAGCAACAGGATGGTTAAAAACGTTGGTGCTGTACCTTTAAATAGCGTCATAGTAACATAATAAATAGTTTGGCTATAATATTCAGTCTCCAGCCAACAAGCCTATAGTTAATAAAACATCGCTTTAAACCAAAATACACAATCGTACAAACTCTCTCACATAGTTTATTATAGCTTGGAACAAAATTTTAAAAAACAAGTTTTTAGTAGGCCACCACTGAGAAAGTTTTTCTTAAGAAAACAAGAATCACAATACACAATCTTCAAATTTAAATTCTAAACAAAATTAACAGAATTTTTTCTGAAGTAGGAATTTTAAAAAATCTGTTATTTGCAGAGTACATTCAAATCATTTAGATTTCAAAAATATAAAAATATTTTCTTATTTACTATGAAAACAAATTCGAACGTACTAATGTTGAACTTAAGTATAAAGGCTATTTTTAAAATATTTCAAATTTTCTAAATGATATCATAAGTAAACTACCCTTGAATTAGTTTATTTTGGAAAAATAAACATATGTGATTAGTTGTGATGTAAGATATTGTTTGGACACTAATTTGAACAAAATCGTTAGAGATATTCCCGAAATATTTGGAATTAATAAAAAAAATATTTCAACAGTAAACTACTTTTAAATAGAGGACTAGGGTAAAAATAAACCTCCCAATACATAGTCATAACATATAATTATAAATTTTGAGAAAAATCTATTAAACCGTTTCAGATAATATGTGGCTAGGACAAGACAGTCAGACATGGACACATATATATAGCTTAAAATACGTTTCTTTGGGTTCGGAGGCACATAAAACGTAATCATTCATCGTAATCTTGAGACTGAAATGTTTCACGATTACAATACTCTATTCATACATTAGAAAGTAAAAATAGAAATATTCACAAATAAGGGATGAATTATTAATATGATTAGTGTGGCTAAACGTAAAAGTATATATTACAAAATTAATACGTATTTAATATTGAACTAATCCGACACCTTAGCTAAGTCGGTAGCGTGTCTGTCTACTGAGCTAAGGGTCCCAGGCTCGATTTCCAGCATGGCCTAAAAATTGTCGTTGGTAAAACGTGGGCTTACCTTTTCACAGTGATGAATTAACGGCCGGGGACTTGATGCTATGGCTGTCCCAGATTTAAGTTAGATTATAAACCAAACAAAGTTATGACAGGGCTAGCAAGCTGGTAATGGAATAAAAACTGACCCAGACCATAGGCTGGAAACAGTAATGGAATGGAAAAAATAATATGTTGATCTAATAATAATGTACACTCCGTTTACGCTGTAAGGGAGCAAGCTTACCTTGCACGTTTGAGCTATGGCGTAATTTATAAGATAGGGTTATAATGTAATCCGTCATCATTTTTCACGTGGAATAAATTCCAGGACTGTTTTCGGCTAAATGGTTCGTGTCCCAATTGGCTGTTCTTTGGATGTATTTTCTAAAAGGCTTCCTATTCTTCCTCCATGCATACGTGGATTCATTCTATCTAAATTCTACCTTTCTCACCCCTATCCCGTAAGTGTATTTAAAATGCGTAAATCCCAGACTGGATGTAATGATATATAGGTATTTCTAAAAATAGTAAACAAAACTCCCCCGATACATGGAATATGTTAATATTCAGTGGAGTAAATTTGATTATTCCCTATTTATTTTTTCATTCAAATCCTAAATTTAACTTGTAACTCAATGTAAGAGCTGCGCTATAGGAAATTGGTCAGACCAGGCAAACTAAACAATATTGATATTCCATTTCATTTTCTAGTCGATTATTTCAGTCACCATGCATGTTGAATATGAACATGTGTTTTCTAATTTGTAATGTTAGCTCTTTTATGAAATGAATTATTTAGGTTGGCTTACAAAGATAAAATACTCTGTATTATTTTAATCTTTTGTGTTTATGTGATGCATTCTGGGCTATTTCCTACTAAACGCTGCCTATAGGAAGAAAAGAACAGAGGATCATGTAGCTCCCTGGAGGAATGGTGAGCTAAGTCACATCAAAAAATGGGACAGCAAACCACTGGAGGTTTGGAACAGCAGACAATAAAAGGGACTGTAAAGACGATTATAGGAGAACTTAATTTAATGCAGGATGTGTGGTTCTACAACAAACTGAAATTAGCTATAATGATGCAGGCCACTAACAAGGACTTCTAAGGTATGACAAAATGTTGTCTTGTTACGTTGTTAATGCTTAGAAATATATTAAATACTTTTTTCAACCTTTCATTTCAACTCTCACAAAAAGACTTTGGCGCACCTTTTGATGCACTCCAAGGTTTTAATATGACCTTCCAAACCACTTCGGTTGGCTTAAGGCTGGACAGTCGATGACGTGGGTATTGGTGCTCAAATCCCGGTTGGGTGTACTAAGAGTGATTTTTCATAAATGGTTTATCGATTGTTGCTTAAAGTCTTATTAAGACCAGTAAGGGAAGTGTGCGATTTAATATTCGTGAGTTAACCTCTTTTTATTTTCTCGCTACCTTACAGGTAGAGAAAGTATTGTGATCGTAAAAAAAAAAAAAATTTCAAGATTTTGCTCTATTTCAACGTTTCATTAACCCCCAAATCCAAAAAATTGGTTAGAGCATTTCCGTGTATCTGTACCTCGGAATGGAGCCTAAACTATTTTGCCGATTGGGCTAGACCTTGGTATCTAGGGTTTTCATAGGGTTACCCCGAGGGATTTTTTGAATTGGATATATAAACCCCAAAATTAAGGGTAGTTTCCTTAAGGTTGAAAAGAGAAAATGTCGATTTTAGCAAAATCGGCCCTGACTATATTGATTAAATTTCATTTTTAAGCATTGATCAATATTACAAAAAAATTGGCTACTCTCAAATTTTCGTCAAAATGACTTTAATGGTTCCGGTCTGATGTGTAAATTCTATTTTTTCATTTTATCTCCGTTACTCCTTGGGATATGAAATTTCTTATCGATGAAAACATGTAGGTCTATTTATAATAAAAATCTTTTATATGAAACATATTTTTATAAAGCCAATAATTTTGAAGCTATGTGCATATATGTATATATATATTTTAACTTTTCAATCATGAAAGTTAAAGTATTGCGACCGTAAAAAAATCTAACCTGTGATGTTGATGGATGTCGACGTTTCATGACCCCCCGAAGCCTAAAAAGTGTTTTTTGCAATGACGTCTGGCAGTGTGTCTGTTTAACCCTAAATTAAAGTGTAGTTTATTTAAGGCCAAAATGAGGGAAAAAGAAGTTGGTTTTTCTTAACATCGGCTCTAACAATTTTGATTAAAATTCGTATCTAGGCATTGATTAAGACTATAAATAAAATGGATATTTTCATTTTCCCGTGAAAATCACTTATAGAGTCCTTTATAAAAGCGGAAAATTCCGTATCTTCGTTATTATTTGAGATATTAAATAATTTGTCATTGCAAAATTGTAGTAATATCAAAAATAAAGAATAAATTTAAAATATATAATTCTAAAAATTAATAATTTCTTAGATATTTGCAAATATATTAATATAATTTTGTGAGGTGACCTGGTGGTCTAGGGGTAAGGTGTCATACTTCTGTTCTGGGGGTCCGGGGTTCAATCTCGGTCCCGGCACAGATTTATCTGATTGCCAAACCCTTCCTTCACCTCTGACAATACGTGTATTAATCACAACTTGTGAATGTGAGGAATTCCAGGCCTCCCCCGTGGTTCGGATCCCACGTTAAACTGTAGGTCCTCCATTTCATCTCACAATCACTCTGCCATTACACATTAGCGTAAGTACGTAGAATCCAAACGGGCAGTAAGACGCAGTGCTAATAATAATTATTATAATACTATTTGGTGAGCTTTGGTTGTTCAGAGATACTACTTAAGTTTTAACACAATAATTTCCTAATGCCATAGAGTAAATACATAGGTACGTCTGTAAAAAAGCTGATGTTCTTTTTCCTTTGACCTCTTAGGGATAATGTTTGTACAGAAATTATCTATCTCTATCATTTTAGATTCACTAGTCAATATTTACCTTTTTTATTGCCTTAAATTTATAAATGAGGAATATAATTGCAATGTTATAGCCATAAGATGTGCAACCTCTAATAAAACGTCGAAAATTTTATCCGGCAGTTGTAGTTTTAATATAAAGTGCTGACCCTTGTTGACTCAATATCGATCTTTTTTTGGGTTCAAATATACAAATGGGGACTTTAATTATTTTTTAATAAAATTATAAAATTTAAAACCCGGGAGTCAAAAAAGGTTTTACGTAAGTATAACGAAATTTTTGCTCGGTTTTGCTAGTATATATTATTTCGTTTCACATATATTACGATTTTTGAGTAAATATCTCCATTTTTAAACAATAGAGTGAGAAAGTCCGTGCGGAGTTCCGTACCATTTATTTTTATCAGCACATTCAACTTCAAGGTTATTAACTATTTATTTTAAAAGATAGGGCTTGGAAGTATAACTTAGAGGAAATGTATCTATGTTAGTATAGAGAGAGGACGCAAAATCGCATGTGGAATTCCATTTACTGGTATCAATGCACCTAGTCGGGACTAGAACCATGACATCCCCATCATCGGAAAACTACTTTTTTTTAGCTCGATGACATGGCAGTCTTACAACAGGTACAAATATAAGTAAGTGTAGCTATGCCTATAAAAACATACACATACGAAGTTGGGAAGCAACTTTCTAGGTTCCGCCTGTTTATTTTACGAGATGCTGCCCACACAACTTATCAGATATGCGGTCCGCATGATTCTACATAGGTCAGGTGGCGTGCTAAGCTATCTATTAGTTTTATTAATCACATACAGCTTTTTTTCATCAGCACGTCTTACTACTTGTTCAGGTTATATATATATATATATATATATATATATGTTTGTGCGTGTGATAATTACTGTAATGGGGTGGGAATGAGGAAGGAACGATTTTANGCGTGTGATAATTACTGTAATGGGGTGGGAATGAGGAAGGAACGATTTTAGAGGTAATCTACCCGAATTTGCGTAAAAGAAGAGTGGGAAACTATTTAAGAATAAAAACACTCTGAGTAGACCCGACTGGGATTCAAACCCAACTATCCGTGCCATCAGTAGGATAGTATATAACGAGAGTGACGCCTTAGACCATTAGGCCACTGAAGTAGGTGACAGCCTGCTAATTTCAAAGTCTGGTAACACTGGTGAAACAAAGCAAACGTTCCACAGATTTCATTCAAATACCAAATCGTTTACAATTTCAGGAAAGCGGACATAAATACTATATATTTTGACCAAGCTCACATATATTTTTTTTTCTTTTATTTTTTCTCCTTAGCACCGCCTTTGAGTATGCTATTAGGCTAATGCAAGAGAATAGCGAAGGCTTGACATTAAACGGCACATTACCGCTATTAGGCTATGCAGATGATTTAGTTTTGTTGGGTATCAGTAAGGAATCTGCTTAAAGAAATGAAGAAATTTTACTAGAGGCTAGTAAGAAAATAGGTTTAGAAGTGAACAGTGAAAAGACTAAGTAAATAATCACAGAGAGAACACAGATTGGAGACGATAATTTGGTTAATATTGCAAACAACATATTATTTGACAAGTTTAATGAGTTTAAATATTTAGGAACAATAATTTTAACTAGTAAAAGAATACAGTCTGGAAATGTATACTACTACTAGGTTAGAAAGTTGTTGATATCTCAACTGCTTTCAGGGAATGTAAATCTCAGAATATATAAACAATAATTTTACCGGTTGTTTTCTATGGGTGTGAAACGTGGTCTCTTAAAATTTTACATGACGAAAACAATTTTAAGTTGTTTGAAAACAAGGTGCTTGGGAATATATTTAGTTAAAAAAGGGTTGAGACTACGGGATAGTAGAGTATGTTACATAATTATGATTACACAACCTGTACTCATCACAATAAATTGTAAGGATAATCAACTTTTGTAGGTTTCGTTGGGCAAGATTAGCAGCGCAAACGGGAGATTCTAGAACCTTGTTCAAGGTACTTACTGGCAAACCCAATGGGAAGAGACCATTGGGAAGACCTAGATGCAGATGGGAGGATAACATTAGAATGGACCTGAAAGAGATAGGGTGTAATGAGGTGGACTGGATGGAAAAAGCTCAAGATATGGATAGGTGACGTATTTGTAAGTACAGCAATTAACTTTTGAGCTAATGCCGTAGAGTAATTAAATAAACACCGCGTCTCACTACCCGTTTGGGTTATACGCCAAACCCGTATAGTCTGATTCACCGGTGACGTGGAGGTCGGGTTTCAAAGGTAGTACTCAAGATTTTTTCTCAGATGGTTTCCCACTCTCCCTCCATGCAAGTGAGGGTATATTTACTCTAAATTCTACATTTCTCATCTGCACTCAATTAATTTAACTATGTGTGTGTGACACATAGTGAGAAGCAAAGTAAAAGTAAATATGCAATTTTTTTTAGAATAAAATGTATCAAGAAAATATATTTAGACTAAATAATTTATTAATTTTATTTAATTTTTATTTGTAAGCTGTAAGGCCAGTTCCAGTGGTTATACATATAAAACTAAAAGAAAGACTTGTGTGCGTGTCATGAAAAAAACTGGAGAGAGGATGGGAAAATAATCCAAATTTATGAAAATACTCCCCACAATACAGTCGGTTGAGATCGAATATTAGCTTTTCAAGTGAATTAAGCGTATAACTTTACTAACCTGTGAATTATAATTATTACCTGTTTCTAAATTCACGATGATTTATTAGCTAACAGACTTCAGGAATTTTAGTCAAGTTATTTATAAATTAATAAAACTAGAGATTGTTGTTAATTGCTACATAACACAAGATAAAATGGGATCTAAGAAATGTTTGTTCTGATGATCTAGTAAGAGGCGATTAAAGGGTAAAAACATAAAAGTTGTCAACAAATTTCTATTTATTGCCAAGATAAATACTATACATTTAGTTAGAATAAGATTAACTTGGAAGACAAATGGCCAATTTGTAATTGAAGAGTTAAATAGACTGACTAGTTATTTTTAATGGCAATGTATAAGATGTGCCTAGTTGAGAACTCTTACTATAAAATGTGCGAAATTAGCTCGGTATGTGCCAGCTCAAACACGTTTGGACCATCTGTAGATAAGCCATCTCTAGATTTGGGACCAATTGCATTACAGGCTAGGTTAGGTTAGGTTAAGTTAGTCTAGGTTTGTGTTACGGATATGTAAATTTACTTACTCACTTATTTAATTTCTACAATTAAACTTGATAAAAAGACAAAGAGTTCTTTCTTCAACACAACCAACACTGAACTTCATCTGTTAGAAACTTGAGAAAGCAGTATTAGGTCGCACATAGTATAAGGTCCCTTGGATGATGGATCGCAATTTGTATTTCCCGTCAGTTCATCGATTGCAGTTGGTTTTCAATCAAGTAGCTATAGGGCCCAATACATATATTATATTCTTGTCACGAGGTTCACAAATCATCCAATATATCAATTTATTTATGTTCATGAGTGTTCTCATCACCAATGTTTATAAATACCTATTCTAAGAGGCTGGAGTTAAATGGGTAGTTTAGAGGAAATGCACCTTGAATATTAAGATTTGAAAAATATATGTGAATAATCCACCTTGATGCACATGGAGGAGAGTCGAACCTCGAACTCATTGTCACCAGCAGCAGTGTATTAAGAGTTTGACGTCTTGGACCGCACGACAGCCTGTATGGGTAGGATAACAAATGACCAAACAGTTATGTATAAACGTGATTTTATCTATCTCTCAAATCTGGATCATTTACTCCCAACGCTTTAATTTCCTTGAACAGTACATACATCTTGATTCGCACAAAAACTTGACTTGTATCACAAAAACCTCGGTTATTCAGTACAAGGTTAGGTTGAATAATTCTAAAGTGTAGCTTTTCATCAGCTCTCAAAGCCAATGTTAATACATTTCGTCTTTTGATCACCTTCACCACTCTGTGCCAAAATATTATGGTCTAAGCTGGCATTAAATCATACTAATTAAAATATAAAATAATAAAAGTAGATTATGAGAGCTAAAATAAATTGTTATTAAACAATTAAAAATAATCGATTAAATTGAAAAATGACACCTAGACACGATAATTTAACTCTAGATCTTTGACTTAGTGTGCCATTATTCTAACACTGAGCTATCAAGGGCTAGACCAATGATTGGGGTCATTCACCTTTCATATATATTTAATTGCTAAAGCTGCTTTCTTCCATAGTCTAAAAATAAATAAATAACAAGTAGTGTTTATTATTAATCAAGAAAATTATTTAAAGTATTTTTTTACACATTGATCTGTAACAAACAGTCACTGAACATTTTATATTATGTATGGGGGCCTAATACAATTAATAATCACTATACAGCTTATTATATTCTGATTTTAAATTGAATTTACAAAATAAAGTCTTAATCTAATGTAAAATGTAAGGTTATAATATTGTAATTAAAACAATGTTATGTTGTGACACACTAATTAGAAATTATTAAAATTAAATTATTTGTACTTGAGGATTCAAGTATAAAAAAAAAACCGATACAAAGAAATTGGATCAATAAAATTTAATTTAAAATGACAATATAAATATGTTAAAATGTAAACCCTGAACAAGATAGAAATATTATATATTATACAATAAAATTATAATAGTTGTTACACATATGATTACAATATTATACACTGAGAAAATACTAAGAATCAGAGGAAACTCACCATCGTGCAGTCACCTGGAGAAAGGTTGAAAAACATTTTGCCAAGAGTCAGGCCTTTTTCGTGTCTTTTGTGTTCATGATACGCCAAACTTCACCTGGAGAGCTATTTTCCTTAGATTCAAATCAAAAGACCCAGTCAGATTCCATGGTTTATTCGGTAAAACATTAAAACATTTGTGTACTGATAAAAAGGCCTTGGGTTACATTTCCAGCAATAGTCAATCATCTAAAATGTAAAATTGGGTTTGTTCCCTACCACTAAGTGGTTAATTAATGTCCTGTAGAAGGTCTGCAGTTTTCATCCTAGAACTCAAACACTACCCATATATCAATGATAAAAAAAGCAATTTCAAAAAAATCCATATAAAAAAATTAACCATCAGTAAATTACTTATTCTTTCGGAATTAGGAACTCAAAAGTTTATTTACGCACTTACAAAAATATGCCACCTATTCCTATCTTGAGCTAGTTCTATCCAGTCAACCTCATTTCACCCAAACACTTTCAGCTCCATTCAAATTCTAATGGTTTTTTCCTATTGAGTTTGCTATTCAATACCTTGAACAATGTTTTAGATTCTTCCAATCTCGCTGCATGTTCTGGTCACCGTAATCTGTGATATATGGTTACTCAAACAATGTCTTGTGATGAGTACAAGCTGTGTAACTCATCATTATGTAACCCCCTCCTCCTCCTCCTGTATCTTCATCCCATTTTGGACCAAATATCTTTCATAACACCTAGTTTTTGAACTTCATAAATATGTTTTCGTCTTGAAAGGTAAGAGACCCTGTTTCCCAACCATAAAGATCAACTAGTAAATCAGTAAACTAATCTTTGGATATTGGTTGAACTAAAAAAAAGGCAAGATCATAAAACAGCTAAAAATTAAGTTAAACCAAACCCATCGAGCCTTATTGGATGTAGTTCCATAGACAGACAGACAGACAGACAGATGGACAGAGATAATCCTTTTTTGGAATTTTGGGGGGCACATAAAACGTAAAAATTCTTAATAATCTCGGTATCAAAAGTTTTTAAGATTGAAATACTCTCAAATGCCACAAATGAATGTTTAGGTAATAATAATCCACCTGGTATTTGCGTTTCGAGGGAACCAAAGCTTTCGTTTCCTTGGTTGCCCACAATCAAATAAGGCGAAGGGCTGGAAGAGAGCCATCCAATACCATCTGAATTGTATCAATTTTAACCTTTTTTACCTTTTAAATCCTTTGCGGGTGCACAGTAAAGAGCAAATGAAGATTAAATTCCCCTCCTCCTCCATCTCTCTCCTGCTTTCAGCGCAAACTTTGACTAAACCTAGGCTAGCTCTTGGCGACCCAATAATACGCATGAAATGACCAAAATGTACTTATTTGACCCAAAATCTATTTAGCCACAAAAGATAAACGTGAATCGTCCCGACCGAGAGGGAGAAGGAAGGCGATATTATTTGTAAACAAGAAAGACCGGGTATTGGTTTCATTTGAAAAGTAAAAATGTGATGGTTTCCAGAGATAGTAAAGATAGAAAATAGGTAGAACCTTCGTGAAGTACTATTTCAACGTTTCAATACAATCCCGCTCCACCCCAAATAACATAGAAAGGTCATCGACTATTTCGGGCACTTCACAATATAAATGTTTGTCTTTTGTTAACAACAAGACTAATTTCCAAATGGAACGTTTCTCCCAATAAGAGGGCAAATAACAATGTGTATTTTTTCTGTTTTCATTGCTCTATCGACTATAGAAAGAGCCTTTCAAAATGGAAATTGAATACTTATGAGATTTCGTTTAAGAACATGGGAGTCCTTTACATTCCATAAAATAATAGTATCGTTTCTTTGAAATCACTTGAAATCGGAGACACTACAAAGCTTAAATTTTTTTCTTTTTTTTCTTGATGATATATTATCAATGATTTTATTTAGCATCGTTTCTCATTACCAATTTGGGTTATAATCCTATGTATTAGTTAGATTAATGTGTTAGAGATAAGTAAGGTTGGATTTTTGGAGGAAGTGTACCCGTATTTACTTAGAGGGCAAGTGGAAAACCTTTTAGGAAAAAACACCCTCAGTACACCGGACTGGAATCAAACCCCAATCTCCTCGTCTTCGCCAGTCTAATCTATGGCGAGAATACATAGTAAGTTGCAACTTGAACCAGCATGCTCAACTAAATTTTTATAGTAAATTTTGAGAGATTATTTTTAAAATAGTGTGTATTTAATCAGGATATTTTAACAGTGTAAGCGTTCAACCCAAATGGGTAGTAAGATGCGGTAGTAAAATAATATATAATATATATATATATTATATATATAAATAATATATATATATATTTATATATATACACATCCGTGTATAGCAAGTACTATGAATATGCAAACAATTGTCAGTGGTGTAAGAAAAAAATTGCGTGCAACCCGAACGGTTAGTAAGACGTGGTAATATTAATAATAATAATTATAATAATAATAATAATAATAATAATAATAATAATAATGGTGTAAAATTAATGGTCTTTCTGCGGTGATACCCAAAATTACAAACAAAGGAAATTAATCAAAAGCTGATGTTTAAATGGATTATGATTTATAAAATTAAGAAAACTCTTTGAAAAGTTATTTCCATCATCGTCAAATCAGACAAAATTAGGCTGATAACTTGGTCCACATGACTCCCGCTGCAAGCTTTAATATAATTTTTTTTAGCACCGTGTCTTACAACCCGTTTAGATTATACGCATATGTTTAGTTACGCTAATGAGTCTAGGATGTGGAAGGTTGAATTTAGAGGTAGTGTTCCCGCATTTTCATGAAAGGAGAATGGAAACCAATTTTTTTTTAAACCACTCTCAGCACACTCAACCAGGATTCAAACCTCGATCTCCCTGTCATCGGAAGTCTAGTCCAGAACGATAATGACTCCTTAAAACACGCGGCCACCAAGAAGGTTGGGTTTTATTTATCAATTAGCTTGTTTTATTTATAAAATATATTAAAAAATTGAGCATAAAAGGAGTCCTGAGAATGAAAGGCGTAAGCATTTACTATTAGTAACTTTAATATATTTTAAACTGTGGGTACCAATCACAATTTTATATATGGGATTGATGCTTTCGTAGGACACCATTATAATTCATATTTCGTCCCTGTAGACCATATGTATTGGGAAAAAACCAATTAAAGTTATTTTACCACTCATTTAATTGGGTAAAATAGTTATAAATAACCTATTTCTTGATATAAAGCCATTATATGTGCATATATATAATATCAACACAAAATGAAAACGTATGGACAGTTTTCAATGAGTAATTTTTACACCTGAATAAATGAAAAGAGGGTTTAAAAAGACAAACTATAAAAATGTCTACACCAAATCAAAGAGGAATATTAACAGTCAGTGGGACCGAAAATAGAGCTAGGGAAGCTTGGTTCGAGCAAGTAGCTACCTAACTAAATTCAATAATTCATCCCGCTATACAGATATTTCATTATTATTAATTATACTAAGTTGGGACTTATAGTGGTATGTGTTGTTCTAAGTTAAGCTAGTTGGTACAGCTACAATTTAAAAACACAGCTATAAAAATCGTCCCCTCTCTGATAAAAACTCCTTTACTGATAAGACTTTAGGTTTTTAGAAAAGAAAGCATTATTAAAATATCGCAACCATATAAGGTTATGAGACATTTTAAAAAGTTTTTTCTAAGTTATTCGTAAACAATGTAATTAAAGAGTAGTGTGATGACAGAAAAAAACTCGAGATATACACAAAAACCACATTTATGTTCCCCGATTCACAAAAAGGGTTTTTCATGATCCCATCCATCTGAAGGTTTGTATACGTGTATATGTGTCTGTTGGTACAAGCATAAATAACTGAGCTATTTTTTTCATATTTGGTAATTAATAATATTTATGCCTTCGCTTGGTGTAAGATATTCTTAAAATTGTAAAATGATACCTGGAAATAGAAATTGAACCCGGGACTTTTGACTTAGTAGACTATACCAATGTTATAACCACTGAGCTATCCAGGAATCGTCCCATATCCAGGGTCATTCCTCACTCATATTTTAAGGCAGAGTCTGTGATGGACATGCGAGAATCGTCAACAATATATGATCGATCAATTAATATCACGAGCTATTAAATAACGCAGCCACTTCCAACTCAGAAGGGCTTTATGCTGGATATCTCAGTGGTTAAAATATTGGCCTGGTAAACCAAAGGTCCCGGGATCAGTTCCGTGTCCAGGTGTTGTTCTTCAATCAAGAGAATATTAAATGCTGCTAGAACCGTAATTAAAAAATATAATAACTTTGCTATATAATCCATCAGGATATGCGCATTCATTCAATTGTCATTGTACTATTGCAACATAAATCCTTAACGAGTAAAAGATGGATGCGTTATCTGCTAGCTCATGATCTTAATTGATCCCTCATCTGTGTTTGACTATTTCCACATGACCATCACAGACGCTGCCTTAAAATATGTATGAAGATTGGCCCTGGACACGGGACGACTCCTGGATTGTTTAGTGGCCGGAGCATTAGCATACTAAGCCAGAAGTCCTGGGTTTGATTCCAGTGTATGGGTGTCTTTTTCAATTTAAAGAAGATGATAATATTTAGATACAGCTATAACAGTAAATAACAACTGTAATAGCTTTGCTATTTAATCTATCTTAGTGTAAGATAGTTTAAAACCCAAAACATCAAAATTAATAATTGTACTTTAACTGAATCAATATACACTTACAAACCATTTAGAATTTGAAAAATCCCTCAGCAGTAGAGTACCCTTAATTTGTTGACTAGGGTCAAAATTAAAAAAAAAAAGTCCTGACAACTAAATATCAATTTTGAACAAAATCCATAAAAACGTTTCAGATCCATATCCAGGTACAGACAGACATGTGTATGGACAAAATAAGTAAAATTTACTATCTTGGGTTCAGGAGCACATAAAATGTAAATATTCAATTTAATCTTGAGGTCGAAAATTCTCATCATGATCACAATACTTTATCTTTATCTGAGAGAGTAAGAATCAATGTATTCATACACTAGCAATCCCGCACGGCGTTACCCATGACCCACTGTGGTATAAGAATTATATAAGCCCTAAGGTGCCCGATTTACCACGAGAATTTAACAAATTTATTCGTGTGCTGCCATCTACAGATTATTTGGTATAAGAACTATATACGGCCCCTCCTCTCCCTCCATGGTTCCCAATTTGCCATGAGAATTTAACAACTTTTTTTCGGATTTTCTTTTCAGAGTACTCACCAGAAAGTAAAGCATGTAGTACCTTATGAAGTTAAGCGAATAAGATATATTTTCTATAATAGACAAATAGCCTCCAAGGATGAGGAAAATGAAGTCTCTAAATTAAAAAAATTACACATGCCAGTATATGGGGGGAAAATATATTATCTTGGTATGTCAAGCATAGCGGGTTGGTGGTGGGGAAAGTCTTTCAAATAAAAATTCTATTTCTTTTGAAAACTAAGCATTTATTATATAACAGCATTGCCTGTGACCAGCAGTGGTATAAAAATTATATAACACCCTCCCCCTGATGCCCAATTTGGTATTATATTGCTACTTTCAATGTTTAGCATACCGGGTTGGTGGTGGTACAAATAATTGTAAAAAATATAAAAGACCCAATACTATACAAAAAACCAACTAACTTTTCCTTAGGGAGCTTCCGGTGTCTTTCCATTTGGAGCAAATATATATAGATTGTCTGCATTTCCAACACTTGAACAACCCACGTACAGTTGACCAAGCGAGAAGCACGGTTTCCGAAGATCAATTCCTACAAATTTTAGTGATTTTCCTTGTGCCTTGTTGATGCTTATAGCAAAACTCAAACGAACGGGGTACTGAAAACGTCTAAATTGAAACGGTATATCCGAAGGGATGATTGGGATCCGAGGCATTAATACTACTTCACCCACTGCATGTCCAATCATGATGGTGGCCTCAATAATATTGGCTTCAGTTTCTTGATTGAGAGTCGTATTCCAATGCAGAGGGTAGGAGGATTCAGATTCCTGAGAAGCATAATCTGTGCCCCAATCTTCAGCTCCAAGATGTGCGAGGGTACTCCAGGTAGCTCCAAGTTGTTCAAAAACTCTGCCTTGTAGTTGAAAGCTTCATCTGTATTACATGTCGTGTTGATAGACTTATAAATTTGTAGAACACTAGGTAATTATTGTAAAATTTGCTTATTGATGACGTAGACAGCTTCATTTCTTGGGGCAATAATCGCTTTACATTACCACATATCCATCTTGAACATCCGAAATTACAACACCATTTTCAAGTTGAAGTACATTATTGGCAAACTGCTAGGCAGAGGGATCACCATTCAGATGAATTCGCATATTTGTTGACAGTCAAAGTCTTTCAATGCCATTCAAAATGTATGAAGATTTGATGCAAGCCTGAATTTCATCTGCCCTGGCTCCGCGGGGAATAACTGGAAGCGTCTGTCGTAAGTCTCCAGGCAACACCATAGTGACGCCTCCCCTTCTATCGTTGTTGCTTCTGAGGTCTTTCAAGATGACATCCAGTGCCTCGAATGCGGCTTTGTGGGACATGGTAGGTACACTCGTCCCAGACGATCAGCCTGCAATCCTGTAGAGCCTTGGCCTTTCCTGAGTTTCTTGAAATGTTGCATGTAGAAGTCCCCGCGATTGTCAGATTTAAAGGTAGCTTGCAGGCTGAGTGAGCGGTCCTCCCTCCTGTAGAGTGTTGCAGCAATGCCGGACGAAGCAACAGCAAGTGCAATCTCATTTCTCTGTCTCACTTTAGCCAAAAGAAGATTAGTAAGAAAAACCTTCCCGGTACCACCTGGAGCATCTAAGAGGAAGACGATGTACATCCAGCCGAGGGCATCACTCGACTTAATCCCCGCTTTTTCTTGTACAATTTGACCTTGTCTACGCCAGTTCCAAGTCTTGTCTCCGCTGTTTCATGTATAGTACTTTGAGACCTGGTTGTACAGTAGTGTGTGCGCAAACTCATCTTGGATGCAAAGTCTGAAGAAAAACGTGAGTGTCCTTTCTTGAGGTGCTTGGGCCCATTCAGCTGCATTTTCTGTTGTGAAGTAAACTCTCTGGCCGTTTTCTAGGTGGACACTTAGATGAATAACTTTGGGGTGCCGCTTGTGGAGAGGAAATCCTAGTATTCTCCACATCGCTTCGTTGCTACTTATGTATCTTCCCATTTCATAGTGATGAATTTCATTAAGTTCATTGCCTCTACTTGTGACATCAAACACGGCCATGTCGGATCCCTTATTCACATATTTGCAAACATACTTGATTGACTTGACAGAATTGCAGTATTCTACGTTGATATGAGCCTTGACAATTTTTGATAAAAGGGGACAATACAGAACAATTCACGTATTGTCCACAGACACTTCCTATCCTTGAACATTGATGTCTGCAGTAAATCCTCCGTCTTGTGGGCTTCTAAGACGATACATTGGATATTCGTCCTGCCCCATCTGATTCTCTTTCAGAAAACTTCGAGGGTATCGCTTAGTGCATATTCCATCCCTCATGCATGGAGAGCGGGGATTTCTGCATCCACAGGGACCGTGAACCATCTGCTTCTTTACCGTACTTAAAAGTTCTGGGTCTTCTTCTGGATCAGGGAATTCCGCACTGATGAAGTCATCAACTTTGTGCACGTTTAAGGTGTCTCTGAAACAAACCAGAATGTGTGCATGAGGTAATCCGCGCTTCTGCCACTCGGTCGTATACATATGACACCAAACTTTACCAAAAATCTTCGCCTTTGTGAAGAGACCCATGAGTACCTTGTGCTTCTGATAAAAGACTCTGGCTGACAAATCATGACGATTCTGAGGTTTTGGTCCGTCGAAAAGTTCTCTGTCCAATTTGGATTGCACGTGAAGGTGATGAAGAGGTCCGGTCTACCATAGTTTCGCACGTAGGTCATGGCATCCTGAATACGTTCGTGCATGTACCTGGGACCACTGGTAAAGCTAGAAGGCAATATGAGCAACTGGCCCATGTATGCAACATTTCCATCGTTGATGATGGCATCCCTCAAATGCGCATACTGCTCCACTCTTGGTTTCCTCTGTTTAAGTCAAATGTACCTCAGCCTTTCAGATTCAATTTTGGCATATATGTCTAAGATAAACTATTGAAAAAAGGCCTCTGATTTGCAGTAAAATGTTGAAACTTGAACAGCCCATCATCATTCTTTGAGCATAGAGCTCCATAGCAGAAATCTTCTTGTTTTGCATCATTCCTTTAGTTGGGTTTCTTTGTCGCAGTTGAAAATGATATCCATCTTCCCCCTGCCAAAAAATCAATGGATACCGCAACGCATCATACGATCGGTGGTTATCAGAAATTCGTTTGATTATTCCACATTTTTCTTCTAAAAATATGTCTCTTGCTCAATGTTGTTCTCCGGCAATGATTACAGCCACTTCCACTGACGTCGGTGCATTTAATCGCCTCTCATGTTCGCCTTATGGGGTTTTGTCTGCTAAGATAACCAGCTTTAATTCGGGTCTGATCTTTTCCATGGCCGATTTGAAGTTATGGACGTAGGAGTTTTCACGATTTAGCATGTCCTGCAACCCAAGTACTATGCCTTGTCTCGTTTGTGGCACATTCCTGCAATGCTACACCGCTTATTGTGTAACGTCGCCAACAAAATATACTTGCAGACATTTAGGATCTTAATTCAGTAGAGGCTGTAGACTCCCGACGTGATGATATACTTGGCCCTGAACCTTGAACGTCGGTATGAAACCTGGGTCCCTAATTTCTTTGGTGGTGCCAAAAGAGATCATCTGGAAGAATGAGTTATAATGTCGGAGAATTTGCAGGAAATGTTTAGCCTTCATGGAATCACCAATCAGGAAATAACGTAGGGGCTCGGGAGGATCCATTAACGGTATCAGTTGAACCTTTCCCCCACTGCAGCACATACCTTTTCACTTCCTTGCTTCACAGTGTTGAAATGTTACATATATTGATCCTATGAGACATAAAGTATTGGAGGCATAATCAACTGTTAGGTCATAATCAAAAGCTGTATTCTCTAAAGTTCTGCAGATGCGCGTTCTTGCAGTAGTTGTTGCAGTTCTAACTGGCTGTAGTCTTGATTCTCTTTCTGGGATTGTTTCAGTTTCTCTTCTTCTTTCATGTCTTTCTCTGTCTTCTGTTTGTCTTGATTCTCTTTCTGGGGTGGATTCCGCTTCTCTTCTTCTTTGTTCTCTTTCTCTACTCTGTTGTTGTCTTGATTCTCTTTCTAGGGTGGATTTTGCTTCTCTTTTTCTTTGTTGTCTTTTTCTGCTCTGTTGTTGTCTTGATTCTCTTTATGGGGTGGATTCCGCTTCTATTCTTATTTGCTCTCTTTCTCTGCTCTGTTGTTGTCTTGATTATCTTTCGGGGATGGATTCCACTTCTATTCTTCTTTTTTATCTTTCTCTGTTTTCTCCTTGTCGATTTCGTAAACTTTTTTATTCCGAGGAGACTGCGGCATATTTTTATCACAGTAAAAATCAAAATGTTATGTTACATTCTATTTAAAAACTGCAACACATCGGTGTTGAATAATCAGCCAGAAAATCTTAAATAAAAACATGTAATACAAAAAGAAATACAATATGATATAAAACGTATATATCTAGCTATATGATAAGAATAAGTGAATTAAATGAATATCGGGTAAATATTTAACCTAACCCTTACACGCAAATCATTGACAATATATAATATAAATAAATGGTACGGCACACCGCACAGACTTTCTCTCTCTTTCTATAAACTCGTAAGATTTCTGAACGGAATA
>CABFWB010000579.1:0-45877 GCA_902151455.1 Timema bartmani
TACATACATACATACATACATACATACATACATACATACATACATACATACATACATACATACATACATACGCACACACAAACACACACTTTTTGACTCTCGAACACACACTCTCTTTCATACCCTTCCTTTCCCACACAAATCAAACTCTCACACTTTTTTTCTTTCATAATCTTTCTCTATCACACTCTCTATATCCAACACACATTCTCTCACACACAACCCCGCTCTTTCCCATTCACTCTCTTACTCTCATTCTCTAACACTAACACTCTCAATCTACAACTTAATCACACACACTAATACTTTCATCATTCTCTCTCACATTTTCTCAATCTCTCACTTTTATTCTTTCTATTTATCTTATATTTAATTCGATAAGCCCATTTCCATTTATTGAAATTAGAAGAAAACACCTTTAAAACCAATTTTGACAATGAATGTATTCATGTTATTGTACTAGATGTGCACATATAAAAGAGTAAGGCAAACTTCCTTTAAATACTAATATACCTTGTTTCAAAGGATTGTTTATAAACTATAATAAAAATATTCTAGCCACCATCCCAAATTGAACCCTGTCTCGTGGAACCCTCTTACCACTCAGGCAACATCAAGAGGTCCGTCTCTAAACATATTCGGCTTGATAAGAGAGAAACAGATAAAAACAAAAGGGTAACACACATAGCTTCATTTTTATTTAGTCCAATTTGACGTGGGCGATGCAATAAAAGGTCCCTTGTTCCGAAATTGTTTTGTCTAGATTTTGTTTTTTTGCTCGTGTGAATGTCAACAGAATGTGAAAGGTTTTCAGAGGTGCTAGACTGAAGGGAAGTGTCATTTGTACACGGAAGCGACCTTAATCAAATGGCTCTAATGGAGCTACGACATGAAACGGGTCTGTACAGTACATGTTTTCAGGGATTAACATGTTAGTTGGGAGATACATGCTTCTAGGTATGTAAATGCAATTTAACCTTGTAGGTAGCAATCTTTCCTTAACCATCTACACTACGACCTTATTATATGTAGCGTTTAATGCTATTAAGCTACAAGAAGAAACTAAGTCCACAACTAAACAAGAACGAAGCAAAACAAGTGTAGGAAAATGGTCCCTTGTTCCGAAATTGTTTTGTCTAGATTTTGTTTTTTTGCTCGTGTTAATGTCAACAGAATGTGAAAGGTTTTCAAAGGTGCATGACTGAAGGGAAGTGTCATTTGTACACGGAAGCGACCTTAATCAAATGGCTCTAATGAAGCTACGACCTGAAACGGGTCTGTACAGTACATGTTTTCAGGGATTAACATGTTAGTTGGGAGATACATGCTTCTAGGTATGTAAATTAAATTTAACCTTATAGGTAGCAGTCTTTTCTTAACCAGCTACACTACGACCCTCTTATATAAGCCTCTCCATAGTGTAGCCCTTAAGGGTAAGCTTGTTACCTTCAAGGGTATACGAAGTGTAAGTACGTGCTAGTTGAGATGATCGTAAGCCCCAGTAGGGATTATCATTATTCTAGGGATCTACATAATTCTAAGAAAGATTATTAAATTAAAAATATA
Source organism: Timema bartmani (assembly GCA_902151455.1). Lineage (NCBI taxonomy): Eukaryota > Metazoa > Arthropoda > Insecta > Phasmatodea > Timematidae > Timema > Timema bartmani. The sequence goes on from CABFWB010000579.1 coordinate 1,567, forward strand.
CAATCCATTTACCTTCGAGCCTAATGGATTACACTACATCACAATTTTATAATTATAAACCATGCCGTAATGGAAACGTATAAAGCTAGTTAGTCGCCCTTCATGATAAATGATGTGTTCATGTGGGTCCGGTACCTGGCTAAATGCGCCCCCACCCCTTATTGCTATTAAGTTTGTACCCTTTGCTAATCTTTATCATAGTCTGGCCCGCTTTCCCCAACTAAGTTTAAACTCAGCAAAAGTTTAACCCATGATTTAAACCACATATTTTTTCCCCTCCCAAAATATGTATGCCGCTTGAACCAGGATTAAATTAAACTATCATGTGAGATGGTTTAAACTTCATACACGGTTTAACTTACAAACTTTGTTTTAGAGTATGGTGTTTAAAAATACCAGCCTAGGGCGGTAAGTTTAAGGGGGTGGCAAATTTTGGTGGATCGTAAATGTTTTGTTGCGCTTCCGCACCGTTTGAATATTATTCAGAAACAATATCATGCTAACGTAGAGAGGCTTTGAGCAACACTTTAGTCCGTGTGATTGGAAGCGTGCGTGTGAGTCTTGGGAACAGATCCTGGATGCTCTACTTGCCATTGAACGAGACCGACCATCAACCGGAGCCAAGCGTTAGATACGAAGAACGAGAGGAATACAATCTGAGTGAAGCTTTGAACGGTTGTAAACGTCACTTATGACGGTGTTTATGTGGACATATTCATTATTGTTGAGCTATATGACTCATTAATTAATTTAATTTGGAAAATGTGTAAGAAATTCAATTATTATGAATATAAAGCAATGAGTTTATCCCAGATAACCTAGTAGTATAAATATAAAAAACGGAAAAAAATATCAAAAATACTTTTTCTGGGCGAGCTTGCAGGGCTAGTTGATATGGATGGTCGATATCATCGATGAGTCGCCATTTTTCTATTCCCTATCGATAGTCTTCTTTGCCAGCTTCAGAAGAGACGTGATGCATATAACCGAGTCCATGATAAATCTTCATTTTTCACTAGGCTGACATGACCTCGGACAACGTCAAGCAAAAAGCAACGGTGCTGCAGAGTATCTATTCAACTGATCTTAAATCAAGTTTTGTTGATGTATGCCTCCACTTTCGTGCACATTTCTCTTCAACTTCTATGTATGTATAGTGCTCAACCCATGGGTGGGTTCAGAAACATGGAAAATAAATCTGAAATTGTTGTAGAGGCTTTGAGAACACGATATACAAACGAGCACTCCAATGTTGATATTAAACTTCGTATAGGTGTTTGTATTACGGTCATAATATTCTCTGAAGAGCGGAGATTTATTGGTTACATTGAGTTAAAAATTATTTACGATCAAATGAATGAGTACTCCCTTGCTGTATTAAGGATTGAGTCAGACTTGTTAAAATATTTAAACTATGATGATATTGTTCATGCATTCACTATTCTAAAATCTAGACGTGTGATTTTATAAGTATTTGTGCATTTGTAACTCCGTAATAAGTATTATTCTTTAACTAAAATTGTAAGAAATAATTTCAATACAGTAAATAAATTATCGAATTACTCAATAAACTTTAGTGAAAAAGTCCTGTTCCGTTTGTTTGTTAATAAGATAAGTCAAAACTGGGTGGCAAATTATATAGAGCCCAGGGTAGCCGAAGGAATCAGTCCGCCCCTGATTACACATTTCTCTTCAACTTCTATGTATGTATGTGCTCAACCCAAGGGTGGGTTCAGAAACATGGAAAATAAGTCTGAAATTGTTGTAGAGGCTTTGAGAACACCACGATATACAAACGAGCACTCCAATGTTGATATTAAACTTCATATAGGTGTTTGTTTTACGGTCATAACATTCTCTGAAGAGTGGAGTTTTTTTTGGTTACATTGAGTCAAAAATTATTTACGATCAAATGAATGAGTAAAGATTTAACTCCCTTGATGTATTAAGGATTGAGTCAGACTTGTTAAAATATTTAAACTATGATGATATTGCTCATGCATTCACTAGTCTAAAATATAGACATGGGATTTTATAAGTATTTGTGCATTTATAACTCCGTAATAAGTATTATTTTTTAACTAAAATTGTAAGAAATACTTTCAATACAGTAAATAAATTATCGAATTACTCAATAAATTTTAGTGAAAAAGTCCTGTTCCGTTTGTTTGTTACTAAGATAAGTCAAAACTGGACGGCAAATTATAGAGAGCCTAGGGCAGCCGAAGGAATCAGTCCGCCCCTGATTATGACTTTGAAATAATGCCTGCCACACGGGGGCCAACAAAACTACGTGGTCGCATTTACCATTAAAAAAAAAAGGATGATACAAATTTATTTAATAGCATTAGAATGCATAAGAGAACGATAAACGTAGTTTTAGACATAATTTAATCTAAGTCTACCAAGAATAGGGCTATTTCACCTGACTTTTAAGTTTTTATCATTATTATACTTTTATGCTTTGAGAATTTTTCTGATCAACACAAGTGACCATAGTGGTGTACATTATTCAACAGCTAGTAAGATTGTGAGAAAAGTGTCTGTAGTGTCTTTAGCGTTAGCACATTTATGTCCTCAATCAGGGACGTAGTCAGGAACTTTTCTCGAGGTGGAGGTGGTTAGGGGTGGAGAGGCGAGGCGCAGTTTTAAAATAAAATTTTGACAAAGATATACGTGTAAACATCTAGGTTTTGATTGTAAATAAGAATTAGAAGATAGTTTGGAGCCCACCCCAGATGACTGCTGACATCAGTGTAATTTGAGGGGGTTTATCAATAATTATTTAGATTATTGACAATCTAATATTTAATTCAACATTTATAGAAGGGGATAATTTTAGCGGATAATATTTGTGATATCCCCCTTGGCTGCTCTCCTACCTTCAATTAATTCATATGCTCACCGATCTGGAGGACATTCGTAAGGTGAAGCTGTATTTTTATAGAAAAGCTTGTTTCCCAAACTGTGTATAGGTGCTTTGGATTGCAGACACGTAAAGCTCCAGCAATTTGGTGGAAATGCTGCGGAATTGTACCGCAATCTTAAGGGATTTTTTTTAACTTGAGCTCGATCACACCCCATTTCTCTAAAATATTCAATAGACAATCAACTTTTGATTCATTAACATTTCTACTTCTCTTTCAAGATAAAAGGAAAAAACTCCAAACCAAAATAGATCACTAGATTAATACATTTATAAACAACCGCCTAATATAACCTACTAGTTGATTTTGAAAACAAACTGTGTTAAAACACGAACAGTTGATGATCTGTTAAGCAAAAGTACACAAAGAGGGCAGTCAAAGTTATGTTTCACAGTTTAAACTAAACCGCGTCCAAAATTTTGTTCTGAAAACGAATTGAAGTTCAACCCAATAATCAAAGTTAAACGAGATCAACTTAAACCCAACAGTTGCTATTGGGAGAAATCTGCCCTCTGTATAACAAGCTTACTTTGCGTTATTACACTATGGTATAGCTTTCTAAGATAGGGTCGTAATGTAATCCATAAAAGTAAGGCTGCTGTATTTAAAGGTAAACGGATATTACCTTTTTACAAACTGTTTTTCCATTTAAAAAAAACAATGCGTGCAAATGAATGCATAGCTTAGTACTAAAATTGGACGCCCATGATGACATGCTTAAATATAGCTCGATATTGAATATAGCTCGATCTTGAATATAGCTCGATATTAAATATAACTCGATATTGAATATAGCTCGATCTTTAATATAGCTCGATCTTGAATATAGCTTGATCTTGAATATAGCTTAATCTTGAATATAGCTTAATCTTGAATATAGCTCGATATTGAATATAGCTCGATCTTGAATATAGCTCGATCTTGAATATAGCTCGATCTTGAATATAGCTCGATCTTGAATATAGCTCGATCTTGAATATAGCTCGATCTTGAATATAGCTCGATCTTGAATATAGCTCGATCTTGAATATAGCTCGATCTTGAATATAGCTCGATCTTGAATATAGCTCGATCTTGAATATAGCTCGATCTTGAATATAGCTCGATCTTGAATATAGCTCGATCTTGAATATAGCTCGATCTTGAATATAGCTCGATCTTGAATATAGCTCGATCTTGAATATAGCTCGATCTTAAATATAGCTCGATCTTGAATATAGCTCGATCTTGAATATAGCTCGATCTTGAATATAGCTCGATATTGAATCACTGACTATCTTCACGAGGCAAATTATAAGACTCCAAAAACTAATAGACTGTAAACATTTCCAAAGACTTTGAATCGGGGAACAAGACTGGACTTTACACATTATCTGGTGTCTGTTACTTTTAACGCAAATACCAACACACTGATTGTGATTGCATTCCGCATGGACTTAAGGACAAAGTTCGTACGTCCGGTTAACATACACGCTAACTAAAATATAACGTAGTTTCAAAATGGTGGCTGCAAAACACTACTATTTGGCCCTTTATATTAGTTTCCACCTGTTAGATTTTCATTGGACCAAATTTTAGAGTTTCCTAGAAATATATTATACATGACGGCCATGTTTAAAATAATGGAGGACTTAGAACACCACTTCTCAGCCTGTCTAGAGCTCTAGCTCCCAAATTATGCGAACCTGATTTTAAAATATAGCCTTAAGTGACCAAGCATGGGTCTATAATTATAATCTATCACATTGTCTGTCTCGTTACCTGTTGAATAAACCATTTAATACATTTCTATTTGTTGATAATTCGTTTAACAGTGTATCTTAACATCTATTTTGAACATTGGATACATATTATAAAACAGATTCCGTGTGAATAACGGGAAATTAACTAGTAGATTAATAAAACTTTTTGTCGAAAGAAAATCGAGGTTGTGAAAAGAGCAGTTTTTCGAGAGTAATATCATCATAGCTGTGATTACTATCACGGTAACTTCCTTCTGAGTTACCTCAATGTCTGGACTGAACATGCATTAATACTTTGTATGAATAGAAATAGTATTGTATTGCTGAGTAGTCATATTTTATATTAAGTTTTCTTTCATCGACTACCTTTTTTAATTTCTCTCAACAACTCTAAGAAATTATTGCAATCGTAAAAAAAAAATCAAACTTTTGATAAATGTTGACGTTTCATGAGCCCCTGATACCAAAAAGTGGTTTTCGTAATGCCATCTATGTGTCTGTATCTTGGACGAGACCCAAAACTATTTTACCAATTGGGCTGAAACTTTGTATCAATAGCTTTCATAACGTCCCCCCCCCCCCTTCCATGGAGTTTTTGGTATTAAATATCCAGACCTAAAATTAAATGTAGTTTACTGAAGAACACAAAATGATAAAATCAATTTACTCTAAATTTGTTCTAACGATTTTTATTGAATAATTTTGTATCTTGGCATTGTTAAACATTAAAAATAAAAATAAAATTTTCATTTTCCCATGAAAATGGCTTTAAGGGCACTTTGTAGAGCGAAAATTTCCTATTTTAATCATCTTTCCGCAACTAATTGAGATATGAAATAACTTACCATAGTGAAGCCATGTTACTATTAAGAATAACAAATTTTAATTTTGAAATGCGTTTTTACAAACTGAATAGTTTTCATTTTATAAACAAATATTTAAACTCTTTATGGAGTATTTTGAAATATGAAATTGATTGTTATGCTCTTTCGTGGAAAGAGATGTTCCTCTTTTCATAATGTTCCTGAGACATTGTATCGTATTACATTTATGCTCTTTGGTGGAATATTATTGTAACAATGTATATTATTTCGTTTCACAAATCTTATGAGTTCCAAGCAAATGTTTCTATTCAAAGGTTAAAACAGAAATAAAATTGGTGCAGTGCATCTTATAATTTATTTGAACTTGTGCCGGCCCCAATACCATGTTAACATGTATATGTATATGTGACAAATGATATGGTTTTTATAGTTACTTAACCTATAATATGGACTTCGTTTACCCTGGATGGTAGCAGCCTCTCCTTGGTGTGTTGTTCTATGACCCTATCATATAAGCCACGCCATAAAAGAAACATCCAAGGTAAGCTTGCAACCATTCAAGGTAAATAGTGTGTACATATATTTATATAATTATGTAGGCCTATTTATCTGACATTATGTATTATAATATTTATTTATAATTATAAATATAGTTTCAGGTTTCTAGAGATAAAATTCAATGTATGTGGATACAGATCTACGTGCGTTTAAAGATGCACAATGCACACACTTCAGCAGATCATAAAGACGGTCTTATTTTTTTTACACAATTTGTCGTATACATTCGCGTACTAAGAGTCAGCTCTAGAGCTTATAGTGATGATGGCTTATACGATTTAAAGTAGTGAATGTAAGAATTATATGGCCATTAGTGTGTTAAGTACAGCAGGCAAAGTTTTTGGGAGAGTTTTAATGAATGAATGGGGGAGTAGAAAAAAAAGGATAACATTCCAAAAATACGGAAAATTAAACTGAGATAGCCATTTTTTTTTTCAAATAATAGGGCCTATATCAATTTTATGTTTTGCTATACCACTTTATAGTAATCTAAGCTTTGTATTACTTGAAGTTATAAAATATTTTATATCTGTCATTACCAATCACTTTTCATGGCGATTTTTATTAGTTCTTATACGAATTAATAACACAATTTTATAATACCTTTTTTTTATTTTATATTGTATTTTATAAACTAAACTATTAACTTTTCTCATACCTTTATATTTAATTATTTTGTCATGTAACCTCTCATATTGTGTCTGTAAAACTTTAATTTTTTTATGTCATTTTAAATGTGTCATAACTTTTTTCTGTAATCTAATTAAACATCTGTTTTTGATATTTATCAATATTGATTCACGAATTATATCAAATTATTAATTAATAAACATCACTTTTTCCAATCCAAGTCTTAGCTTATGTCAAATAAGATTTTTTTAAATTTATGTATAACTAAACTACAGAGTTTTTATAGTTATCTTTATCTTTTAATGTACAGGTATTTAATTTTATTTGACCTATATTAAGTTGTTTGGATTTCCTGTGTTTATGTATATTTATCGTATATTGGTCTAAACAGGAAATAACAATTAATAATAAAATGACATTTAAAAATTTGAGAACTCTTTATTGTTTTCTAATATATTTTCGGAACTCGTTTGGAGGGTTCAGTTAAAAATATATAGGTGCCACATAAAATCGTAAAGTTTCATACTTTCAAGAATTAAAAGTGAAGTTTAAGTCTTCGTTCGTATCCCGAGATAGTTTCTGGTAAATTATTAACCATTAATGCCAAAGATAAAATATTTTATCTGAGCAATTATTTTTCATTGTAATCCATTAGAGATTTTAAAGCGGTTAGATGATTCTATCTATATATTGGAACATCCACTGGAATGTTCTTTTGTACAAATTGAGTTGGATCAAATTGAAAAAAATTAATATTTCAACACAGATTTAGATAACTAATAATTAATTTTTTCAAACATTTTAGCTAGGATGAGAGTTTAAAATATGGCGATATTTTTCAACCACTTTATGTCAATAATCTGGATCATCTGCCCTCCTCTAAAAGTTTGAGTCATATTTGCTAATAAAATGTATATATTTCTTAGTTGAAGAATTATTACTTTTAAAGAGATATAAACAGATTTTACACTAAATCTACGATTATTTAGGTCAACTTAAAACAGCTTTAAACTGTGTGTTGTTAAATTAAAATAAAAGAGAATAAGTAGAGTAATTTAATTAAAGTGAATTAAATAATAGATACTAAAATCTGATTTTTTGTTTCATACATTACATATAAAATGTAATATAGTATGTAATTCACAATCATGCTGCAGGTAGGATTGGGTAATTTATATGGTTTAATTACAGTTTACTTTGATTTTTATACTGTTTCACATATTTTATTTGATTGTTGTACTTTGGTCCTTTCATGTTATCCTATTTTTAAATTGGAAACAAGTTGTTGTGTAGGTTCTAGGTTCGCAGCCGGACTATAGCAAGGCTACCTAGAAGCTGTCTGTGGTGATGAGCGTAGTTAAGAAGGGATGGATTTTAGGTACCCTAGAGGTCTTGATTTAAGGCAGAGGCTTCTAAACTGTACGTTGCGATGCCCTGGGGCATAGCTGGTCTTGGTCCGGGGCGTCGCGGTTATGAGAAAACACTAAAACATATAATGTATTGTAAAATGCAACATGCAAATATGCGATACGTGTACTAGTATATTAAAGAATGGAATAAATCATACAAGAAAACACATACTCTAGTTCCTTCTTATTCCGTTCTGTAATTTTGTACTAATTTTGTATTTTTTCATTTAAAAGAATACAAGCTTATTATGTAAATTACAATTTTATTCTTCTTTTTAAATGGCACGAAATCGAATTTTGGCAATTAAAAAAAAACGTTAGGTACAAGGGTGTCGCATGGAAAATCTGACATGTGAAGGGTGGTGTGGTCTCAAAATGTTTAGGAACCCCTGATTTATGGGGATTCTTGTGTAGCCGTTGAGCTACTGGCAGGATAGTTGTATTTATCATAAATAGTAAAAATTTACTGAAATACAGTAAACAAATTTAGGTGAGAAGTTGGCGCCCTATTAAATAAAAATACATTTTCATTTAAGATGTCTTTATTCAGAATTATATTATCATTGTCATTTACTATATGTGAGTTAAAATTAAACAATATCTTCACAGTAGAGCTTCGCAGCTGTTATATTTAAAAAGAAAATTAAATAGATCATCACGGTTTGAGTTATGGACATAGATAAAACTATAAGTACTAACATACTATTTATATTTTACTATTAATCAAATTAATCAAATCTTCAATTTGAAGCTTAGGTGACTGTTACTAACGTAAAACGTCTACTAGTCAATTCAAATTACTTTTTAAATATTCACTTATATTCATTCTACTCTTTTCTGTCTTTTGATACCATTACTTTTACACTTTTAAGAAACAAACGTCGAACTGGTTGGACGAAAAAACATTGTTAAAAATGGTTTACGTATATTTTTCTATTCAACATGGTGAATCTTACTGTTTATCAGCGTCTCAATCAAATGGGCGCTAGCCCTGCCGATGGCATGCCCAAAGTCTTTGGAACAATTGATTTATAGACAATACAAGCATTAGTAGGCCTACAATGGGCTTTGTTTTGTGGGAATTGTAAGCCCTTAGAATATAATAGGGGGCTCATTCCCTGGAAATTCAACACATTCCCACACCTGTGGTCACGTGACCTAAACTGAACTACCATATAGTGGATTGCCAGTGGTAGGGGGTTCAAGGTTTGACTCTCGATATAATAGTTAGGGGATAGTTTCCCGTAAATTGCATGCTATATCATTTTTTTCATTTTCATTTACTTGAGGTATTTGACGTGCACTTTCTGAACCGACTGTTTAAATCAGCACATGTGAATTTCTATGAGCGAGTGTGAAAGGACCTACACATTTTGCCTGGAAAGATATTTTCACATACCATCCAGTGTTCTTTTACATGCCACATTTGACATTGGACCAACGGCCTTACTTCCACTCCTAAGAAAGTTGTGCTACATATTTTTATCACTCAAGAAAAATATGTCGACCACGGCTGGGTTTGAACCCACGTTCATCAGATCCTTAGCCAAGCACTTTACCCCAAGACAACCAAGGTCAACTGTATGGTATATCCATGTGGTTTTTCATTTCCCCTTCTTCCACGCTAATGTTGATGCACTTTTTAAACAGTACCTTTCTTCTCCTTAAGGACATGTCCTTCCTGTGACGTCACAGCAAGTCAAGATGTATCACATCATACCTAAGTTTTATTCGACGAGTTTTAATGATATAGCACTGAAAAAAACCTCAATTAATTCTTAAATTATGCTAAAATAGTTTTAAATTGTCATAAAATTATTATTTTTATCTTGAAGTAGTTGTTTTTTTTGTAAATGTTATTTTATTTTAAATCGTCAAGCCTACAGCTTAGGCTATTTGGCTTATTCTTAGGCATCTTCCCGCCAGAATGTAGATTAAAAAAGTCCATGGGAGCATATAGCCATCTAGAATAAGAAACCAAGAAAAGATCATTTTGAAATGTAAATCAATGTTGTACAAGCGTAATTAATAGTAGAGTGAATGTTTTTAGTCTCGACAATGGAAGAGGTGAAATGTTATCAACAGATAATAAAGATACCCTGTATGGTAAACTGTTCATTTTCTTCTCTCGTTTTCTTTTCTGTACATTGCTAAGAGCACTTAGGTGCTTTTCAAAATAGCTTCAAATTCAACACGTAGGAAACGTCGTTATATCAAGCAGGTGAGAGCCATGATGTGATCGTATGGAGCGATGAATATCATAGCTCTCATTCGGCTCACTCTCAATATTTAAATTATTGTAGTTAATTGTTCCAAAATATGGCTTAACGCAAAAAATAATAATTAAAAGATACCAACAAGCCTATATTTTAAATTGAATACAAATTTAGAAAATATATAGGATTATGTTAAATTATCTGCTAATTTTTTAGTGACATTTTGTGTAAATTACTGCATTTTTATGTGAATAGGAATCTTAGGGCACAAGTATAAAGTCGAGATTCAAAAGTGAGCCAGTCCCCCATTAGACTTGAGCTACTTGTTAATCGTATACTGGGAGACTGGGAGATTGGTTTATTATTATTATTATTATTATTATTATTATTATTATTATTATTAGCACCGCGTCTTACTACCCGTTCGGGTTATACGCACTTACGCTAATGTTCAATGGTAGGGTGATTGTGAGATGAAATGGAGGGCCTACAGTTTAACGTGGAATCCTAACCACGGTGGAGGCCTGTTATTGAGATTGGTTTACATCCAAGAGTCGACTATAAATATTGTTACCATATATATAAATATATATAATATTTATATGTAAATATATAGGCCTATATTACTTATATATATATTAATTAAATAAAAAATTGTGATATTTTTTTGCACAAAATCATACAAACTCTTTGGGCTATACTAGTACGTACTAGCTACGTTAATGTGTTAAGGATGGGGTAGTTTACGTTAAGAGGAAATGTACCTATATTTGTGAGGAGGTAAAATGGAGAATTGTTTGGGGAAAAAAAAATCCTTAGTACACTGGACTGGGATTTAAATCCTGATCTTCCCGTCATCGGCAATCCAATTTATTGTTAAAATGACGTCTTAGACCACGTGGCCACTGATGTGAGTTCGTGAAATTTATATAACACCTTTGTGTTTCCATACACCAGGTAGCCTCTTAAACAGTTGCTATTTTTGATAGTTGGTGGATCTGTTTATAGCCTACATAATGTATGAATAGAGTATACCGAGTTACCTTACTTGGATCAGATTCATAGTGTATGAATAGAGTATAATAGAACTACCTTGCGTGTATAAGATGCATACCATAGTGTATAAGTAGAGTATATAGAATTACCTTGTTTGTATCAGATACATAGTGTATAGTATATAGTATTACCTTGATTGTATAAGATACATAAGTGTATAAGTAGAGTATATAGAATTACCTTGTTTGTATCAGATACATAGTGTATAAATAGAATACATGAAATGATCTTGCTTGTGTAAAAGTGCGAAAGCCACTTTAGACACATATTTATGTTTTGCTGTTCTTCATGAAATGATAGGAATCCGGAGATATGAAACATTTTCAACAGAATGGGTGGGCACGCGTAATAAGTTATTACCCTCATCTTGCCTGTTTTGTTGGTAATGGAGGGGTTGGGGGTTTGAATCTTGGCTGAATGTACTAAGGATGTATTTTTGATAGGCAGACGTGAGTGTATTTACTCTGATTTCTACCATCCTATCACTACTTCATTATTATGTATATGTATATATATATAACATATACATATACATTATATATATATATATGTTTGTGTGTGTGTGTGTGTGGATATCCCAGATGGGCTATAAGGTATTCAAAACAAAAACGTAGATATAATCGTTTAGTTTTCAAGAGTATCCTTTTTTAACAGATATAAAATAATTTTTATTTTGCCCCAAAAGGTTACGAAAGAATATATTATTAAGAAATAAAAAAAATCTTAAAGCTTTGGAGAGCTATACTGCCAATTATAATAAATAACTCCATAAAGGATAAGTTTAAAAAAATTAATTAACTTAAATTAAATTTAAATTTCAACCTTGAGAATAATTTAGTACTGCGTCTTACCATCTGTTCGTGGTTATCCGCTTATTTACTATTTATGATGATGTGTTAGGGATGAGAAAGGTTCATTGTTGTATAGGAAGCTTACTCGCATTTTCAAAAAGATAGATTGAAAAGTGATTTATGAAAAACCACCCTCAGTACACCTGATTTGGATTCAAACCCTGACCTCCTCGTCAGCTGCTGTCCAGTATATTGCGAGAGTGATGCCTGAAACCATTCTACCACCAAAGCGGGTTTCTGAAATTTTCAAATTTCAATTTAATTTGGTTGGCTCTAAATATAATATATGCCTTATGTGATGAAATACCTATACATTCTATATTATTTAGAATTAATGAGCTAATAATACACTACGCTACAAGATGACTGTATTCCTGAGGAATTAATTATTTTTCTATATAATATTTCTGGATCTAACTGTTTTCCCGGGGTTTTGGCCACCACAGGCCACAATTGATAATAGACACAGTACTCTTTCCACCCCCTTACGCTACCCTCCTCAACCCCCGTAAAGTGTGAGTAATTAATCCTCGGACAGTAGTCCTTGACTAACGAGTTTATTTACGGTAGAGATTTATAACTGAAGCTCAGTTCTGATGTGGCAGGGACATGCAATGAACGGGGTCATAGTTCAACTCAGGTCACTCTCTAAAAGTATAGTTTTTGTCAATGAAATGAATATATCGGCATACAACTAACTAATATATACCAAAAAAGACACAGCACTCAGACTACAGGTTGTTAATCGTTACTATGAAAGTGGAAGCCCCAACTATAAAGGTATCTGTCATGTTGGTAGTTGAAACTGAGACCCCCAGTTTAGTAGATATAAGCGCCACCTACTGAGCTAAGGAGTCCGCCAGAGAAATATATTATACATATGTTACCGTTAAAATAATAAATTAGTTACAATATATCATTACCGGTTATTTTCCTAAGTATCCGATTTTATTGGTTAAAATGATTAAATACATGCAATTTATTATTCTAACCGGTTGTTTTATACAACAACAACAACACCTGTCTGGCTGAAGTGATAAAAAAACATGTTTGGTTGAAGTGATCTTGAGCTAGTTCTGTCCAGTACACCTCACTACACCCTATCACTATTTTGAGCTAATTCTATCCAGTCCACCTCACTACATCCTATGACTTTCAGGTCCATTCTAGTGCCATCCTCCCATCTGCGTCTCACTGGTCTCTTACCATTAATTTTGCCAAAAAATTCCTTGAACGCCGTTATAGAGCCTTTCACTGCATATCCTTCCCTTCTTAATCTAAATAGTTTAATTACCCTAACAATGCATGCTGGTATGTAACTTATAATTATGTAACCTTCAAGATTAGTTGGTTTAGATAACTAAACTATATGTATGTATGTATTTGATTTATCAAAGGACAATTTTTTTTTGCTATAAAATATGCAAAATACTGGGCTCAGCTCGAGCTGTCTTTCCTCCCTCAATAAGGTGAGAGTGTAAGGTATGCTAGAAAAGGTAAGTCTTTTTGCAGTTATTAGAAAAAAGTTCTTTTTGGCCAAAATAAATAAAACATTATTCAATTAAAAATATAATGTTTAATTCTTTTCACATGGTGATATCAATAGTTCTTGAATATCTGTCACGAGCATGGAGCCATTAGATGGTGAATATTTTAAACGAAGAGAAGAAGCTGTCATTAAATTCCAGGACACTCTGGCAGATATTCAGGAGCTGTTGAGGTCATAGTGCGAAAAAAATATTTAACTCTAAGTTTCTACTTAACAGGTATTATATTAATTTTAATCAAAATATTTTCATATAAAAACTGCAAAAAATATTGACATTTTTTGATTCACCCTACAGTCCCACCTTAAATACATAACGCACACTAACGATCTCTCCTCCATCTTTATGGCTCATGTTATACCCACAATTCCTTGACGAGAAGCAAACTCCCTCACCCCACCACCTTATCTTATTAGAGTCCTCGTGGCACACCGCGACGTCGTGCGTCTATTTAAAGTCGAGACGACGCGGGAGAAGCTATCACCTTACGTAGAAATGTTTGTGGCCTCCGGTGAAACAAGCTCTTCTCGGCTCATCTCGCACCTAACATTTTACACCCACACACATGCTCCAACCACATGTCTCTCTCGGGATTTAACTACACGGAGCGTCACTTGACAACAGTTAAATTGTACACGAGGAGAATGTGCCTTAAAGGGATTTTATCCTCACACACTTCCTTGTTTAAAACATTCTTATTACTCTGGCATATTAAGCAAGAGGAAAATATGCAACCTGGTTCAAAACGTTCTTATAACGCTGGCAAATTGTACACGAAGAGAATGCGCCTAGGACGGCACAGTGGCGCCCATTTAAGATAATTTCAAACCCTTAAAATAAATTACTTGCCTGAAGTGATTGATAATGTCCTCTATGTTCTTAACAACTTTTTCTTTATTCTGCAACAACCTTTGAAGCATTCCTCTGTGAATCAAAATTTGATCGGGGTCAATATCATCTTTATAGAATTGTAAAATTTCTTCTTTGTTTGCATTACTTCCAAGTAAAAACTGATCGACTTCCTTCAAGAATTTATAAGATGCTGCTTCAAATCAGGAAACCAAACTATTGACAATTTTATCTATGATTTAAAAGAATAGACTCCTATACTTTAGCTCCACTGAATCCAACAACTCTTCTGAATTATCTTGAGAATCATCAGAACTTTTGGGAATCTTTTTCCTCCTGGACAGTGTGTATGAATTAATTTCTGCAGGTTTATTTTCGCTTGCTTCAAACCACATTTCTTGGAGACTTCCTCTACAAAATTGAATGCTTGCTTTCAGGGTCATAAGCAATGTATTAGACTCTTCAAGGTGAAGCGATTTATTTTGCAGAGCGAAATTTTCAGAGTCTACTTGACCAAATACTTTGACAAAAACAGTAATAGTAAAGAGAAAATCAAAGGTCTTAGATCCAGATTAGGATGGATAACTATCTGAAATAAAGTAAAAATTCCATCAATGCAGTATTATTTGAAAGGACAGATTAAAGTTACTTATATATTACTGTCCATCTTGTAGGACGTAGGGGTTGGAGGTGAGGTGTTTCATCGCATTTCATAGACTTAAAAATTGATAATCTCTTAGGGGAGTTTCGCAATTAGCCAATTATATCTTTAATCACATTAAGTGCATATCTACATTTAAGAATTAATGATATTGTATCTTGTACCACCAAGTTTAATGAATGTGCTAAGAAATACACATGTAAAGCTCATTTTTTATTAACTTCCAAATAAGTGTATGACTCATTATATCAAGCATTTCAATTTGTACATCATGACAGTACCAAGTGGATGACCCTCTTTGAAGCTACATCTATAATTCAGCTGAGTCTTCTCATCGTACTCCAGGGAGATTATTGTATTTAGTAAAGTGGTATTATTGTCAGTATGACCTTCAATAGCAAGACCTTTAGTAGATAGATACAGTAGTGATAAAATAATTTTAACAAACAAGTACGATTTACCACCATCTGCCTATATTTATCATCAGATAGCTTAGTACAAACAATTACATCACCTTTTAAAGATTTATATTTCAGGAATGCTTCCTTATGACCGGTTGAAAGTTCAAACACTTTCAGTTTTTCGGTGCCCTTTTCCATTTATAGAATCCAGCACAAAATTGGGAACTCTTCTCCTCAAATGATTTCTTATATCCAGAACAAAGGATAGTATTGTAACGGTGGGCTTGCGGTTGACCAGACGGTCTGCGGGCCGTTCACACGTTACCGTGTGAACCGTGATTTCTTGTGATAATATTGGGGTACGCTGATGATTAAACAAGATTTAAAAAAACCAAATGGAATCACTCATATACTGATAAGATACAATTTAATAAACTACGTCTAAACAAATTACTCGTGTAGTCCAAATAAGTAATCACTGGTCCCCGTGCACGACACACTGTGCTGATGTTACGCAAACGCTAGATTCACTGATCCTCTCCACACGCTGGACACGCTGGTCCACTCCCGGACTCCCTGACTGGGAACCAGGAACTGAGAGACCTCTGGCTAGCACCGACCAAGTAAATGTAGGGTAGCCGTCAATGTCTAGAAATCTCCATTTCCAGAATACACTATCTGGTTTGAGGAAAGTGAATCCAAACCATACTGTGCGTGCAACTTCTCTTCCTCGAAAGCTCCTTCCTGCCTCACTATAAGTCTTTTGATAGTCAGGTTCGCCCAGCTACCTGTTAGACAGGGATGGCGTGAGAGGGAGGGCAATAAAAGGTACAGATGTAGTGGTCCGCACAGTCTTGTTACAATATCTTTCATTTGGTCATACAAAATCCATGGAAAGTTTTATTCCAGTCTGGGTTGAAACCCCTCTTTGGTTTCTTTGCTGCATTTCCTGATTCCTCCTCCAGCTACGGAATGAGAAAGGCAAGCTTCATTTAGCCTAGATGAAGATGTACATGGATACACATATGATAATGGCCGGTTACCCTCCACCTCCTTGATCTTACTTATAATCACAAATGTTTCCATTGTTTTAGAAATCCAAGAGAAATAACAACATAATTATAAATAAATGTACTAATAATCTATTTATGCTATTAATCGTGACACAACAACGACTGAACGTAAAACTGACCGACTCGGACACTGCACAACATAGACAATAGAAGGTGGAATACATCGGAAACTCTCATAGTGGGAATTTGAACAGTGACGTCAGCGTTCGGGGTGGTTATTTAACTAACACTATCGAGTATCAACTGCTGAGTGGATACCACGATAGTTCTCGAGAGCATCTCTCGATTTCAGGCACTTTGAAATTGTGCAGCTCACGAACGTATACTACATCTATCTATGTGCGAACCAGCCAACTTACAAGTGTTAGGGTTTCTCATAAGGAAGATTCCATAAACTTTTCAAAATGGAAGTTATTATTAAAAACCAAGCAACACTTGTATCTTGTAACATATTTGTCAACAAATTGTTGTACACTTGAATTAAATACGGGAGTGAAGAATTATTTTTTTTGAGGGGGGGAGTGGTTAATGATACTATGTCCTTCCCAGGCAAAAATCCCCTCCCCTCCTCAAAGTCTGTGCCAATGTACCTTACATACTGCCTTCCTCAAAACATTATTACTATAATTCGGGTGGCAGGAATTTCATACGTACGTGGGAGAGCAGTTTTTAGCTTAAATCAGGACCGTAGCTGGGAATTTATCAAGGATAAGTTAGGGAGCAAAACGATGGCAAGGGTTGCAAGTCTCCCAACAGGAGATTGAAAAGAATTTTTATGAATTTAATCTCTCTCTCGAAGTAATTTAAGGATTTTTTGTAAACATGATTGGGGGTGTATTTTATTAGCTGCGTCTTAGTACCCGTTTGGGTTTTAAGTATAAATTAATTAAGTCAATGAAATTAAGATAATGAAGATAGCAATTTAAAGCATATGCACTTGAATTTTGGTGGAGAGAGAGTGGTACATTTTTTATGTATTAAAAAACTCCGTACATTTGACCTTGATTTGAGCTCGAATATTCTTTTTGCTGGCGATCAATTTTAGCGCGAGAATTATGCGATAAGCCATTTGACCACTGGTGCGGATTATTATCCTTCAAACACCTCTCGCCCAGGTAAGCCCGTCCGGGACTGACCGCAAGTAGGGCAATATTTTATTCAAATTTGTATTAATTAAATGAAGTATTCCTATAAGGTTCAAATATAAAATATAATGTTACTCTTATGAGTGAGCAGATAGATTCCGTAACTCTTGTATAGCTATGTTGGTTAGTGATGGCAAGGTCAGAGTTCGAATCCTGGTTTGGCGTACTTAGTTTTTTCCAAGATTATATCCCATTCTTTCTCTATGAAAATCCAGGTACACTTCTTCAACATTTTACCCTTCTCGGTCCCACCACATTAGTGTAAGCACGTGAATAGCCCGGATTAGTAGAAAGACTTGGAGAAAGAGCAAGAAATCTTTGTTTGAATCTGATACCTGTGTACAGGACGTGGACCCGAGCGAGGCTTGTTGCTTGTATTGTGTGTATTGCTTAGCATAAAAAGGAACCTGTTTCAATGCCCGCATTGTCTAAGGTGATATTATTGCAATAGAATTGACTGCTAAAGAAGGGGAGATTGGGGTTCACTCACAGTCGGGTGCACTGTGGGTAATTTTCCAAATGGTTTTCCACTCTCCCTCCACGCAAATTCGTGTGCACTTCCTCTAAATTAAACCTTACTACTCTCTAACAAATTAATGTAACTAGCAGGTCTACATAGGCGTAGCTCTAACGGGTATTAAGACACGGTGCTAAAAAAACCCAACATAGATAGGTAATTGCTTCAGTGTCGTAGCTGTCTAGATTTTAAACAGTTTAACACTTTTAGTAAAATTATTCTTCAAAATATCAAGTTAAACATTTCTTTATACTCACTAATTTTTTTAGCACCACGTCTTACCACCCAATATTTGTATTAAAACTTTAGTATATTAGCCGAATAATTTATAAATGTTAGAGATTTTTTTTTAATTTGCAATAAATAACTCATATTTATAATCTTTTTGATAATTGTTCAGTCCTATACTTGGCTCTCTCACTCTAAATGACTGAGACAGGATTCCATAGATACTAATTAACGGTCTTACTACCCGTCAAGGCTATACGCAACTAATTATACTAATGATACTAATGGTTTATAGATGAGGAAGGTTGAATTTAGAGTAAGAGAACCAGCATTTATTTAGAGTGTGAACCCATTTATGATAAAACACCCTTAATACACCCAACTGGGATTCATACCCCGCCATCTCTGTCACCAAAAATTCTGACTAGTTGAACCTGGAATTTAGTCTGCGGGGGCAATGAAGTGTGTCACAATTAACTAACTTTATATTATGTTATCCAAGAGAGCTTACACACAAAAAAAAGTGTCGATGGATTAAATAGCCAAGCTATTATATTTGTTAATTACGGTTATATCCGCGTCTAAATATCACGTTCTTTAAATTAAAAAATTACACCTGAACACAGGAATCGAGTTCGCAACCTATGGATTGGTACTTAACAACTAAAATAACTTGTGTATTTAATCCTTGATATGCGCATTCGTACAGTTGTAATTGTGTTATTGGCAGCATAAAGCCCTCCCGAGTCGAAGGTGGCTGAGTTATCTGATAGCTCGTGACCATATTAATTAGTATTATTAATGATAGATAGCCCATATATAGCTGACGATTTACGCACGTCCATCACAGACTCTGCCTTAAAAATTGAGTGAAGAATGACCCTGGACACAGGAAGACTAATTGATAGCTCAGTGGGGAAGAGTATTGGAATTCTAAGCTAAGGGTTTTTGGTTTGATTTCCGTGTTCAGTTGTCATTTTTAAACTTAAAGAATCAAATATAAAGTTTAAAAAAAACAACCTAAACTACCTACGTTTATCCAATAATTTATATTATGGTTTTAAATCATCCACTTTAAGACAAAGTTTCATTGTTTTATGATAGGGTGTAGTTTATATTCTAGTCACAGAGCAAGATTAAAGAAATAGACATATTGAAAGAAATAATTCTTAGTATTTAAAAATAATATCTAATTAAATTGTTTCATATTACTTTAAGAAACTCTACCTAAACAGAGAGACACAAACATAGACAAATGGTATTGGAAGAACCTCAGAGAGTCAGCTTCACCATCCATAAAAATCTCGAATTTCATTTAATTTAAAATTAAAATACTGCCTAGCTCCTAAATATCATAAGAAAAAAAAAGTAAAAATGGATGTTACATTTTTAGATTTAAAGGGAAAGAAGATATAGTTATAGCCTAAAATTCTTTTCAATCTAATAATGCTTTTGAAACATTACAAATATATTACTACACATCTCGAAAAAAGTTGTTGAATAGTAATAAAACTATATTTCAATAAATAAGTTGAAGGTTTAATTATATATAAATTGTATTAGCTTGAATAAATATAAGACACACTCTAAATCCTGGAGACTGTAGTTCAATCACGAATGGATAGGCTCAGGATTTTTTTTCAATATTAAATCTCTTAGCCAAGGCACGGATAAAATATATTTCCTCTAGCACTTTACGATCATTTTTTCTTCATTCTGTAAGTAAAGAATCTCAAGATCACACCATTCTTGCCAAATCGAACGTTGCTAAATGACTTTGACTCCTCAATGTCAAGATTCCTTCTTATTCGTGTAGGATGAGATAGCAGCTATGCGAGCTAGAATGCCATTCTCCCATCCCCCCTAACCGTCCCAGTAAAATAAATGTACATCCCATGATAGAAAACAAATCACATTCTCTAAAGTCTAAAGTGTGTTTGAAAGTTTTTCTAACGTAAAGGAAAAAGAGTCAAAGAATCTTTGCATGCTCGTACGGTTGTAGTTAGCTAAACTATGTTCTGTGTTTATCTTTGGCATCGTGTTCAAAGGAATGGGATTCAATTCTCTTTTCATTTTAATAAAACTTGCTTTCATATCTTAGATAAATATATATTTTTTTATAATTTACCTTTCTTCCCTTGTGAAATTTCTATTTGTAGTTAAGATTTATTCCGAAATACAAGAAGTAATAAAAGTAAAGTATATCATAACATCAGATGAAGGACATCGCTGACATGCTTTGAAAAACCATCCGTGTAAAATATTACATATACACAATAACGTAAGTAAGCTCTCTATTAATTAAACTTATTATTATTACTGTTATTATTACTGTTATTATTATTATTACTAATCTGAATACGTTAAACCTTGCTAGTAAAAGCACATTCAAAGATGCAGTAATAATGAAGGATATTTTTAGGGAGTCCACTCACATTAGTGTGAATATCTCATTGGTGGTCGCACAGTACAGGATGTCACTATTGCATTAGATTGGATCGTCAGTTATGGGGGGGTCAGGGTTCAAATCCTGGACAGATCTACTGAGGAGGTTTTTTCTTAGATGGTTGGACACTTTCCCTCCACGCAAATGCGGGTAACTTTACTCTAGATTCTTCCTTCCTCATACTCTCCCGATTATTAAATTATTTATTACTTTCCGGAGGCAAGCTTTGCATAGCTTATGGAGCAATTTCACTTTATCTTGACCCCTCGGAGATCATAAAGAAACCGAAATCTAGTTTTTGATAAATGCCAACGTTTCCTGACCCCTGAAACCGAAAAGGTGGGTTTCTCAATGATTTCTCTTTGTATATTTCAATCTCGGCCTAGAGCCGAAATCATTTCAACAATTAGTCTCAAACCTGGCATATGAGGTTTTCATAAGCTCCCCTGGGGACTGGACAAGTAAAAAAAAATATTTGAAATATAATTCTATCCAAACAATAGTTTCTGTACTATAACCAAATATATTATTTAAATCATATATATTATTAGCTCAATATATAATATTTTAACCAGAGCTCTGGGAAATTGAAGGTTGATTGTTATACTCCTTAGAGGACAGAGGTGCTTCTCTTTTCTCAATGTTTCTGTAACAGTGTATATTATTATATTTATGCTCTCTGGTTAAAAGTGATGCCCTTGTTTTGACTATGTTTTTGCAAGAGAGTATATGGTTTAGTTTCACATATCTTACGAGCTTTAAGTAAATATCACCTGCATCGGTGGCCGCATAGTCTAAGGCGTCACTCTCGTGTTAGAATATACTGCCAATGAGCAGGAGATTGGGGTTCGAATCTTGGTTGTGTGTACTGAAGGTAGTTTTTCCAAAACTGCTTTCTACTTCCCCGTCACGAAAAAGCGAGTACACTTCCTCTAAATTCAACCTTCCTCGTCCCTAACTCACTAGCGTAATTAGTACTAAGGGGTATAACCCGAAGACGTGACGTAAGACATAAGACGTAATACGTGGTACTAAAAAAAAGTTAAGTATTTCTAGAGAAAGTTTGCCTAGTGCAACGTACGAGTAACATTTATCATCAGCGTGACGAAGGAATGGCAAAATAACAGTGATAGATCTAGTGTAGAAAGCCTCAGTGCACTTTACCAGGATTTGAACCTTGACCTTTCCATCACTGGTAGCTCAGCCTATTGAGAGTCTCATGCCTTAAACTATTTGATAGCTAAGGCGGGTTCTATATCCATAGTAGATGAGAAATAATTAAAATCTAATTTTCACAAACGTGAAATAATAATTAAAACATCTGTATACAATCTTAATTAACTTTAAGAATCTTCTTACCATTGCATCTACCCGAGTCACAAGAATAACTATTAAAGAAAATATTGATATCCAGTAACATTCTAGTTTGATATCTAGTAACAAGCATGCAGCAAGAACGAAAATTGGGGACACTCATTTAGAGATTACTACGAACAACATATCATTTGAGAGGGTTAATGATTTTAAATATTAAGGAATCATTTTAACTAGCAATAATGATATTAGAGTGAAAATTAGGAAAGGAATACAATCGGGAAATGCATACTATTAGTCGGTTAGTAAGTTGTTGACGTTTCGCCTGCTGTGAAGGGATGAAACTTTCAGAATATACAATACAATAATTTGGCCGTTTGTTCTTTATAGGGGTGAAACGTGGTCTGTTACCTACCTTACATGATGACAAAAAAATTATGTTTCTCGAAAACAAGGTGCTTGGAAAAAAAATGTGTATCAAAATGTGATGACATTATTGTGGAGGTGAGGAGGTTACATAATGATGAGTTACATACCCTGTACTCATCTTAAGACATTGTTAAGATAATCAAGTATCGTAGAATGGGGTGGGCAGGACATGCAATGCGAATGGGATATTCTAGAACCTTGTTCATGGTATGACTGGCACACCCAATGGGAAGGGACCAATGGGAAGATCTAGATGCAGATGGGAGGATAAGATTAGAATGAACCTGAAATAGATATGGAGTAGTGATGTTGTGGACCAGATAGAATTAGCTCAATATAGGGATAGTGTGTAATGAGGGGGAATGAATCTAGCTAACTCAAGATAGGGATAGAGTGTAATGAGGTGAACTTGTTAGAACTAACTCAAGATAGGGATAGATGGCGTACTTTTGTAAGTGCATCAATGAATTTCAAGTTCCTAATACAATAGAGTAAGTAAATATTCAAAAAACCATACTCAGGTACTTTACATTGATTCATAGTAGGTAATTTTTCCTAAGTAGTTCTTAACTCGTTATTTCTTAAGATGATTTTTAAATTTATATCATCATTTGGTTCACTGAATTCTGCAGCATTTTTCTTAATTTAATCATTCTTAGCTCTTTTTAGGCCAAATAAATATATAGAATGGCTTTACTTTGTTATGTAGGCCCTACTATTAGTAAAGACACCGACATTTCTCGAGACATGATTTTACGAACTTTTACTCGGCACATTTAAATTACTATCAAAACATATTTAAAGACCTATATAGCATTTTCGGAGTAATAATACATCCGCGAAATAAAACGAAATAAAATCTTTTCGTGAAATTGAATATTTTGCCGATTAAATGCGAATTATGGTCAATTTTTTTGATTTAAACGTGAATTAACGATAAAACTACCAACGGAGCTGTTTACCTATATCCTGAGATTTTTGAAAAAAAAACAAAAAAACAAAAACAAACAACAACCGAGCCAATACAAAAAGTATTCACAAAGAAAATTTATTTCCCTAAACCAAATACTATTCTTTTACCAACAGGCAATAGCAAGTGTTAAAACTGGTTAATTTGACAGCCATGTTGTGTCCAAAGACAAGTATTAAAGAATAAGAAAAATAAGCGATTGACACCATGTTTAAGCTTGGTTGAGATTTTTTTATCTTAATGTCTTTGGTCTACCATCTTACGTCTCTATAAAGCTCAGGTGTGTTGATTAAGGCTTGTTTTTATATGGAAAATTATTAAATAAAATGATATAATGTAAATTAAAAGTGCCAAAGCTGGATAGATATCTTGGACATATTGTGTGGACTCGAAGAAGAGCACGAAGAGTTCGCCATCAACAACATAAAGGAAATGTGGATACCAGTGTCTAATGTCAACATCGGACGTGTTTTTTCTGCTTATTCCAACGTCATCTCAGATAAGCGCAAGAACCTTAAAAGTGAAAATATGTAAACAATGCTTTCTTTGTTCTTTGGCGATTAACTTGTATGATGATTAAAATTCAATATTTTTTTATCTTTTAAAAATAGTTTGGTACAAGCCATGTTGTAATCTACCATGTATGCATAAATAGGGTTTATATTGTGTTTAAGTATTATAATTTTAAAAGATTAGTAACTAATTTATATTAAGTAGGCCTTAATTTTTAAAATTTTATTTAAATAAATAAAATATTATATAAGGCAGTTTTCTAAATTTAATTAATCAAATATTATATAAGCTAATTTTTAAAATTTATATTAATCAAATATTTGTGCCTAGAGTAGGCCAGGAATAGTTAAAAACATTAAAACTTTTAGCTGTAATTTTTCTATTCATAGCAATGTATATTAAATTTAATTTGTTATAATTTTCAAACCATCCCCCCCTCCAAAGAAAAATTTCTTATGCAAGTTTAGTTAATGAATACAATAACTTTATTTACCACACATCAGGATCTAACCTTTTAGAAAGTGATTATAAAAAAAGATTTTTTTTTACCGAAATACAACTTTTTATTTAACGAAATCTCGTCATTTTATTTACCACAAATCAGGGTCTCTAACTATTAATACAGTGAAAGAATTAAATAAAATGCTAAACGATAGTTAATTTGTAGCCCAAACTCTCGGATTAGAGGGGCCCAAATACAAATAATGGAAATCAACAAAAAGATAAGTTAAAATATGTAAATTAGAGTGGGCAGTGAGAGTAATTATTACTGATGATGCTGGACCCGTAATACGTCCCAAGCAATCCCATCCAATATAAAAAAAAGAAGAGAAACACGGTCCTCCTTACAACAAAATATAAATATATGTAAAAAGATTAAGTTACAAGGGGAGATGCCAGGGTAATATGATTGCATAAACTAGGGATAACCAGACTTAATTATATATATATAAAGACGGCAGGTCAAAAAAATAGAGTTTTATTATATGAATGCAATATTTAACAATATGATATATTTGGGCGTAATATTCACATATTCTTTTTGTTTTTGATATGATTTTATATTACAATTTAATTTTATACATGCCCTTTCACCAGTAATTCCTTGACACATAGCAAGATTAAAAAAAATTTAAATGTAGCAAAAATTTTAATTTATATTTTATGTTTATGAAAATCATACTCAACGTCTAGCATAAATAATTTCGACATCTTGTTCATACAGACATCTCTAAAAGGTAAAGTCTTTTACTTTTATCATTGTGAACTCCAAATAGAATAGTTTACTTTTTTATATTTATACACAACTAACAATATTTCGCGCATTAACATTTGAATGTTCTGGCACAATGTCCGTACTGAATCCTTCACAATAAATCAAAATAAATATTTATAATTCCTAAGTCATAAGTCTAAGTTTAAATTTAATGTTTTTAGAACACATAGTTTACGCATGGCATTACCATTAATATGAAAATGTTCTGTCTTAAAGTCCTGACTTACATCTTCCAAAAATATCTTTAATAATTTACAAGTCATAAATAGAATTTAAGTTCATTAAATACTCTAAGTTTAATGTTTTCACAACAAATAGTTCACGCATGACATTATCATTAATATGAAAATGTTCTTGACTTAATGTCCTTACTTAAATCTTCCAAACATATCATTAATAATTTACAAGTCATAAATAGACTTTAAGTTCGTTAAATATTCTAAGTTTAAATTTGATGTTCACACACCACATACTTTGACAAAAAAAAAAAATATAAATAAATATGTAAATAAATATCCGAAAGAGAATTTTGATATAAAAAAAAATATAAGAAAAATATATTATGCCAAAAATGAATTTCTCCTTACATCTTTTCTATTAAACAAGTCCTTGAAGCCTAAGCTTCGTCCGTCTGCTTCCAGACCTGGCCTAAGAGTGACGCCATAGTTTCCTGGGCGGTCTTTTATACGGTGCAAACTCCATGAACACAAGAGACAGGATCCACAAAGGGAGGGGGGGGGACGTGCGTGACCATGGAAACATCTGTATTTTTCTAGAAGCCGAACTCGTGTATTCTAGAAAGAAAATTCTCTTCTTCTGGGGTTGGCGTCGGTTGGCACTATGCTAGCGAACTCTAGCGGGGCGTGTCCGGACTCTTGTTTCACAAAGGCAGTCGTTGACTGGGTGAAGTAGGGGCTGGATGTGTTTATGTTTTCTCGACTGTAGCCGGGATGGTGATATTGGGTAAGTAATATTTTGATGACTCGTTGACTAACATTAGCTTGTAGCCATATGAATGCTACAAATTTTTAGATTTTAACGGTAACTTTTTATGTTTGTGCTTCTGTGTGTAAATATCCCGTGCGTTTACTCGTTTACCTGTCTAACATAAAACATCTTATTAAATCGTTTCTTCTGTCATTTACTCTTCTTTTTACGAATTTAAACATCACACCTTAAAATTATTTATATTATTTTAATATAGGCCTATATTGTTTCGTGCATCGCATCATACTACCTGCCTGGGCTATTAGTGTATATACACTAAAAAGATAAAAGTGTAATGTATAGGAAGTGTATCCTCATTTTCATGAAGGGAAGCTGAGGAAACATTTAGTAACCCAATCTTTCAGTACACCAAACTGAGGTTCAGTACCCTTTCTCTCCGTCATCATCAATACAGTCTATTGCAAAAGTGACGCCTCAGACAATGCGGCCATATTGAAGTTCATACATTAAAATAAAGTTTTATCCCAAAAATCGCAATTAATTTAATTTTCTTTTGTTTCATTTCTTACTCACCGTCTGGATTAAAGGTATTTATCTATACTATTGGGGTGAAGATGAAGAAGATATAATTCAGATGAAATGTTCCCGAATATACGTGGATGAAAGAGTGGGAAACCTTTTAATAAAAGCCGCCCCAGTCTGCCAGGCTAGTCTCATATCCCGCCATCACCGGTAGTCAAGTCTTAACTAGTTGGACGTTTATTCCGCGTGCCCACCAACAGGGGTAATTATTTTATTTGAATAAATCTAATTTATTTATAATATGATCCCAAATTTAATCATAGAATTTAAAAGATAAAAAGATGAATTCAGGTGATTAGGAAACCCGTAACTCAAGGCTTGTGTGAGATAATTTGACTTGACCGCTAGGGAGGGGATATATTGACCTTTACTGCAAAGGGGTCGTGGAGTCATATCGTGGTGGGTGTAGTGAGATAAAATATATAGGTTTTTATTTGTCAGTGCTTGGTATGTACAACAACATGTAGAAACAACCCGTTACTACTCACTACACCTCTACCGTAACCGAACCCATGACGTAGTGGTCAGTTAACCTGGCTACGAACCTGGATATCCAGGTTAGATCCCCGGCTGGCAACTTAGGTATTTTTCACTTAGAGGGGATGATCCCAATGGCCACCGTTGGCAATTTTTGTGCCACCAGAACGGCTAATAGTCGACAGACAGACGACCAAACTGGATGTCATGTCCCTACCAGATATATATGACATACTATTAAAAAAACTTCTAATATATTACCTCACAGAACAAACTAAACTGCAAGCATTTGCAATTTAGTTGGACAATAGTGAGTGGTCACGAGTTCAGTCATGTCTTCCCACATTGCCGTCAACTAATCTTCCAACAGTTCTCAACGAATGCGCAGTTACAGTTTTGCCACTTTGTAACTCTAAAATTGCCAAGTGCTATCTCACCAGCAATAAATGAAATAATGGTTGGAAAAATCAAATGCTTTACCACATAAAATGTGTTCAGTATAAGATACAATAAATTTGATATAATAGCTTGAATAGTAATGTGTTTATTTACTGACCAACTAAAGTGATGGTGTCTTTTATTATTGTTTTTATTTTAATTTAGCTTAGATCGATAACAAAATATTTGGCAATGTATGGATTTAATTAAGAATAATTATATGAAACTATTTTAAATTGTTTATTTTGTAAAACATAATGTTCAGAGGCAATTATTTTTATTCTTGAAATTTGATAGCTTAAAACTGGTTACTTGATCAAACCTAGCTTATTTTTTTGGTCATTTGATCTAGACATATTATACTAAATAGTTTTACAATCCAAAACTTTACAGCTCTATGCCAAGCTCAAATGAAAATAAACCCATTGAAGATCTATCAACTAGACCGTTTTAAGTTATAAAATATCAATAATATTTTTCTTTACAAGTTTTATTTGCAGTTTTATAAAATATTATTAACCCTACAATCTACCTGTAAACTAACTTAACATAATACATAGTTATAGTCTAATAGTTATATTAAATGAGTACAAACACAATTACGACCCCATACGCCCGTCTGAAAATTAACCCAGGTTCGTTTTAGGCTGTTGTCTATCTTACCTTATTACCAGGTACTAGAATATGATGTCCTAAAAATGTTCAATATCTTACTAAAATTAGGATATTAAAATTGGTGAAATAATACTTTAAATTTTACAAAAAACTATACAAAAATAAAAACGAAAACTTGTAATTAACGCACATGAATAAATCAAACATTAATTTACAATTTGAAACTAAAATATGTAATGAAAACCCATTCTATTAAACATGAATATTTATTTACTTCAGACTAAATACTTAACTTCAGAAACAATAGCTAGCCTCTCCAACAAAAGTCTTTACAACCTAATACCAGGAATATTAATTTTACAACCACAAGAATAAAAATAAATATTTATTATAAGCATACACTATATTGTCATTCTGATGACCGTGTGGGAACAAAACTTAATTCGAATATTCATGAATTCACAAAACATTGATATTATTTAATATAAAATATGCCTAAAATAATTAAAAATAACTCAAAACATGATAATATGAGATAAAAAAAAAATGTCTATAAAATATAAACCTTTACGACCAGGGAATCATGAACAAAGTTTCTGTACAAATGAGCATAGTTTGTGATGTAGTAAATAAAGATAATGTTTCATCAGAATTCGGGCCCTGTTCTTTATTCACATATATGAATGATTTATATTATTTTATTGCAGATATAGTTATTATTGGTTTTTTATTTTTTATGTATTTATGTTCTTTAATTATTTGCAATTCATAAACTTTGCTCAAAAACTCTGAAATTGATGAAAAACTTTCTTTACTTCTGTGTAATTCAATGTCATTTTAGTAATACCTAAATTTTAGAATCAGAAAACAAGTACATAGATATAGCTGTGTGTTCATTAATTTTGATTTTGTTTGATTGTGAATAGCACAGTTTATCTCACATCAATGGATTATTTTCCAAAAGCATTAACATTTGGAAAGGTGTACATTAATTTTGTAATTGAAGTTGAAAGTGTTTATAGAAGCATCAAAGCATATTCCCCCATCACTCATATAAAGAGAAGACCAACCGATGTGTTGCTCTTAAAGCTATGTTTAAATTCATATCTCAAGGAAAGTGGGCAGAACAGATAGTGTGGTGGGCACTGAATTGGAAGATGA
Source organism: Timema bartmani (assembly GCA_902151455.1). NCBI lineage: Eukaryota > Metazoa > Arthropoda > Insecta > Phasmatodea > Timematidae > Timema > Timema bartmani. Next base: position 31,370 of record CABFWB010000579.1, read on the forward strand.
GGTTTGTCTGGATCTCTAACACTGGGAATAGTTTTTAAATATTGTGGTTTACTGCAACTTCTTCCTCCACAAGAAAATAGGGACGCGTTCTATTGGGAATTCTTAGTTCCTCAGTTGGTTTTCTTTGATTAGGTAGTAAGTAGCTGGATGTGCTAATATACCTACCAAATTTATGATTCTAACTGTCCCATAAGTGTGTCAGAAAATTAAAAAAATACGTGGAAAATGTGCAAAATTTACCTAAAATAAGAAATCTAGCTCTATCTCGCAAAATCAGTAGCTGGTGGTGCCATCCGTTTTTTGATAGGTCTTACCGTTTAGCCACAAGAGACCGTCAAAGAAAAGTCCGCACCGACTTTAAAGTTGTTCCGCCATTTTGAATTCTCTTTGGGGATTTTTCCTGTGGGTGATCCAAAATATAAGATTATCTGTCACATGAAAAGTATTAATATTATGGCGAACATATATCTGAGTGAGAAATAATCACAAAGCTACTTTTGTTAACGTACTGCTCCAGTTTGTGTCATCCTCTAAGCAAACTAATTGGTGGAATACATGCGTTAAGTCGTTCACCTTTGACGACATGGCACGACATTTTCAAATAATAACACACAGTGCTATTAGGGTAGACGGTATATACCCATATGAGAAAATCACCCTTCGTTACTTCAGGGGGCTCCTCAACAGAAACCCCTTGATTTCGGCACTGGAAATTCTTAATTTTCCAAGCATTACATGAATAAACCTCAATGTAACTAAGCGTCTTCATTAGAGGATCTTCAGAGCACAAATTGACAAAGTTTGTAAATGGTGTGTTGCATGGATTGTTAGTGACGTCAGTGATATTACTTGTTGTGTAATATTCACATTGTCCATTTTCGATATTGACAGCTTGATGAGTAACACCTTGAATAATTCTAACAGAAATTGTTCCCGCTCACTGGTCAAGCTAATTCTAAACTTCCCTATGCCACTGCCCTTATAGATTTACTTACTTAAATACTTAATGGATTTGATTAAATTCCACAACTCCACATTAAGGTGGTATTGAAGACGACGTGAGAAAAGGTAGGTGTTTTTGCAGTTTTTATGGTAAAACATTTTTTTGATAAAATAAATAAAATATTGCTCCAGTACGAATGTAGAGTTTAATTTTCCTTACATGTTGATATCAACAGTTGTTGCTGAATATCTGTATTGAGCATAGAAGCATTAGATGAGTAACCTTTTAAATGAATAGAAAACGTTGTAATTAAACTACAGGGCATCCTTAACAGATATTCAACACATTTTGAGGTCACTATGGAAAGAAAATTAAATTATATGTTTGTAATGGAGAATATTTTTATTTATTTTGGCAAAAAAAAGTTTTGACATATACACTTTTATAAATACTGACATTATCTCTCGCCCCTTCCATCTCACCTTAATGTAGGAATCGACGATTTCCTAAAGCCAACATTCAAGAACGGATAGTTGCAGATCACCCTCCATCGTCGGGATGCCATCTACGGTATTTGGGATATCCATTATGACCATAAACGTATCTCTTTTAAAGCTCTTTGGATGGTTGTTTCTGCATGCATAGATATAATCTATTAAAATATATGTATGAACCTTGAACCATATGTTTAATTAAACTTGCAAACAGTTGTGAGTCGATGTTTGAATCCGGATTCTTCAAACTTACTACCGAATCTATATTTTTGGATAGGATTTTTTTCCATAAATCATAAGCGTAGATGAACTTGTTCAGTCCTCGCTTTTTATATTCCGTTGTGTTCATAAAACACTTATTTTGGCTTTAATTTCACCACTCAGCTCCTTGAAGATATATATATATATATATATATAGCTTATATCCTTTCTAAAGACTCAACACAATATAAATAACACACATTCAAATAGATTCAGTAGTTATCTAGCTATAAGCGAACATATAAGTAAATAGATTATCCTTCATAAGAATCTGGGAAATCAAAAAAATCAAATAAATTAAATATAATTTATCTGTGGATTTACTATTGAACTGTATTCTGTAAATTATGCTTTGCATTTGGCAATCAAGTTATTTGCAAAAAAAATAATTAATTATACATTAAATAGGAGAAGAATCAACCATTTATCACAAGTTTTAAAACAAAATCTTTAGAAAACATCAATGTGATTTTAATTAATTGGTTTGATCAATAGACTAAAAACTTCCCGGTAAAAATCTACATTACACTACTATAAAGCCACATGGCTGGTTCTCTCAATCACTCACTCACTCACTGTCATTAATATTTACCCACTTCCAGATGAGCTAGAAACTTGAAATTTGACAAACTTCTAGCTTCTAGCCTGTAACCGACGGGAAAATTCCAAAAAGTTAAAAAATTTAATTTTTAACCCCCGAAAAAAGTTCAAAATCGTGGAGCAACTTTAAAGTCGGTGTGGTATATGCAATACAATACCGGTAACTTTTAAGTTGTTACGTTCAAAACAACGCTGGAATTACATTAGTTTGCATCCACTTGCGAAGAAAACTCACTGGGGGTTTGAGGGTGGAACCCCCAACGTGCAAACCGAGTAGTAATATAAAAATTGAACACAATCATTTAAGTGGTTCCAATATTGTTAGAGAACAGACCGACACTTTGTTTAGTAAGTGGTATAGATTGAAGGTGATGTGGAATGGGAGGCGAGAAAGGGTCAATGATTTTGCAGTCTTTTTAGCAAAACTTTTTTTGTCCAAAATAAATACAATATTGTTACAGTAGCAACGTTTAGTTTAATATTATTCACAGGGTGATTTCAACATTTATTAAATGTCTGTCAGGGGTGTCCTGGAATTTAATGACAACTTTTTCTCTTCATTTATAAAGTTTTTCAACTACTGCTGCTATGCTCATGACTGATATTCAACAACTACTGATATCACCGTATGATGAAAATTAATCTAAACGTTACTACTGAAGCAATATTCTATTTATTTAGACAAAAACATTTTTATACAAAAAACTGCAAGAACACTGACATTTACTCGCGTCCTCTACATCCACACCTTAATACTTTCAAGTGCGAACGTAGTTTGAAATTCTTCATGCAATATCGGATTTATTCTTCCGGGGAGAGAATTAGTTGTTACTTTGTCTTTGGACAACTGAGAAGAGGTAGATTTGAAACGTCTTGGCAAGAGTCCTAAACCTACTAACCTGAGGTCATTATTTTCTTTTATTTAACTGTAGGGTTATAATTCATTAGCAATTGTTCCTAGTTTATTTATAAAAAACAAAGAAAGGTAAGTATATATATTTTGTTGGTATATGAGTTTAACCAATTTGTTAAATCTAACTTACTGTGTATTAGAAGCCTATAATTTGTTAAATCTAACTTACTGTGTATTAGAAGCCTATAATTTGTTAAATCTAACTTACTGTGTATTAGAAGCCTATATTTTGTTAAATCTAACTCAGCCGATATTATTAATCATATTAATAATATAATGTTATGTGAGATCGTCCTATTGGGTTTTTAGTGAAAAAGATCCTGTGATATTTAGGGAACTTTCTATAGAGTTTGCGTTTTTTATGCCAATTCAAAATTTTAAATAGTTTTTTATTAGAAAGAAATCGCATAAAAGTAAAATAATATCCTACAAAAAAGTAGATGTAAAATTAAAGGATTCTAGGATTTTCAAAACCTGCAAGAAAGGTAATCATGTCCTAAACTTTTAAACCACTGAAAGTGGCAGATTTTATTATGAACCTAAACTTAAACAACTGTTCTTAAAACAATCTTTGTTACCCTATTTTTAACTCATATTTCGTGCTTCATTTCCACTATGTGAGAAAATAACGCTTAGCATTTTTATTGGATTAAAATGAGCCAATAAGTAGCTATTTGCTAAATATTGTTGAGTTTAAAAAAAAGTTGTAAAAATATCTACCGTGCTGTTTCACACACCGGCCTACATTGCTCAAAGGTGATGGAGGGAATGCTTTGAACTGGTGCAATGTTTTATTATTGATATTAAAAGGAATTCACCGATACTTATTTGGTAATCTTTATACTTTGTCGTAAATATAAGCACTTTTTGATTTTATTCTCTAAAATTTGAACTTTTAATGTCCAAATGTTCAAATGTAATTTGATGTCCAAATTTTGTTCAAATTTTATAATTGTAGCGCCGTGATTCACTGTGAGAATTATGATTTTGTAATTTAAATTAATTTGATTTAATTAATTTTTAATTTTAAGTATTCATTTTATTTGTTGGTAGGGCATTGTTTCATTAGCGAGTGTAATTTGATAAATATATTCAGGACTAGACACATGTATTACCAAAGTGGGGACCCGGCAGTAGGACTAAAGTCAGTTGTTCTAAATTCATTAGGCCTAAAAGACAATTGTCCTAAATTCATTTGGCCTAAAGTCAGTTGACCTAAATTAATTTGGCCTAAGGTCAGTTGGCCTAAATTCAGTTTCCCTCAATTATTTTGGCCTAAAAGTTAGTTGGTCTAATATCAATAGGCCTCAAGTCATTTGGCCTAAATGTCAGTTGGCCTAACATTTATTGGCCTTATGTCAATTGGCCTTATATCAGTTGGCCTAAAAATCAGTTGGCCTAAAATTCAGTTGACCTAAAGAAAGTTGGCCTAATGTCAATTGACCTAATGTCAATTGGCCTAAACTCATTTGGCTCAGAGATCAGTTGGCCTGAAAGTTTATTGGCTGAAAATTCACTTGGCATACACTTTAGGCCAAATGACTTTAGGCCCACAGACGGATACTTACCAAAGTAACATGATATCTACATATTTGTTTATGTTCAAAGTCGGCAGGTCATAAAAATCAAGTCAGCTGTCATTATCTTTGAAATTATATGTTATTTTGGTAACCCTGGATCACAATGTTTCACTTAAGTCCAAAATGAACCCTTATGTTTTAGCTACTTCAGCCAATTACTTCAGTCAAAGTCGTATATATTTAAACCTTACCTGAAAATCCTGAGACTAATAATCAGTCATTAGGGGCATGATATTCCTTCTCTGTGACTTTCCTCAGCTTAGTGATAAATACGTCTGACCGACAACCAGTAGAGGCATATTCCTCCTCCTCCCCTGTTGCCTCAGGTTATCGGATATAATTATTATTAATGGCCATAAATGGCTATAGAATGTAGGCCTAAAATTCATCTCGCTCATCCACAATACATTTAATACGAAATTAAGTTAAAGCTAATTGTAAAAATAAACAAAATGGTTCATTTTGTGACTGTTCATTTTCCATTATTTTGTGTATCTAATTCAATTGACGCTACCATGCGCGCTATCAAGTGTTTGTACTGTGTGTCCGTAAATATTTATCCTCTATAATGGGCGTGTATGTTCAACACTTGTAAATGTTACCAACATGTCATGCCCATATTCCCTAAAGTTGAGCAAAATAATTTAAATGTTAATGTAAGAGATGCCTATAGACTTAAAATATATTTTAGCGATATAAGAGCAATGAATCTATAAAGAAAATAAGCAGTGCCGGATTAAACCCTGTGGAGGCCCCTAGACAGTCGAAATATTGCCCCCCCCCCTACCCCCTAGCAAATTATCTTCTAAAAAGTTTTTAATTTTACCAACCAACAATTTCAATAAACCAATTTTACTTCACAAAACAAACATTAACAATTATAAATGTTAATCCCATTAAACAATTAAACATATTATGTTATTACACAATAAGTATTAAATATTATTAAACAATTATACATATTACTAAACAAAAAGAAAGAAAATTTAATTTAAATAAACAAACAAAGCTTTAAACATTCACTTTTCTCAATTTTTTTGTGGTGAAATCTTTCAGGATATATTGGAAGTCTATCTTTTACAAGACGTCGTATTCGGTGGCCATAATGGCAAGTGATTTCTGTCGTTCTTGTGTCATTGAAGATCGATTCAAGTTTTTCAGTAGTTTTAACTTCGAAAAGGTTGGTTCACCAGTAGCGTTGGTGATCATGAGACACCTATAAGTTCTTAGCGCTGTCATTACATTTGGGAACGTTGATTGCACCGTACTTTCATCAGCTTTTAAAAATTTAATTGTGATATGATATGAAATACTTGAAATGAACTATTTTATCTGAAAACTCCAACTCGATGTCTTCAGGATGATTATCTCTAGATCTTTGGGCAGCTTCTTTAATTTAGACGCCTGTCTTCGATGGACACTCAATCAGGAATCCAAATATAAAATGAACTTTGTTATATGCTTCCATACGGTGGGAAAGCTCTGCACATAACTTATCCAATATTGGTAGGTAAGTTTCAATCTTGAACTCTTCTCTTCCTCAAACCATGGCCTCTTCCACATCACCATCGTCGTGATGTATTTTTCTTACGCGCAAAGGCCTGCTTTAATCAGTGTATTGCGCATCAATATACTCATTTGCCTTCCTCTCGTAATCTTGTTTTAAGTTGTTAATGGGTACATTATAGTAATACAGTATTTTATCTAAAGCGTCTTTAATGTAAAGTATTATTTTATTTGAGTTAATTAATTTTTTATCTTTTGGAAACAATTTAAGAAATCTTGGCTGTAGTTTTCTTTCAAGATTAAATCAATATAATTTTGATCCACTGTCGCGGGGCCTCCTCTGCTTATGGGTTCGGCCAGACTGACAAGCGAGCGAGCGCGCAAGCGACTGGGTGGCCAGACTGGCGAGCGCGTGATTAGCAGATAGCTCTCGTTAGTTGATGACGAGGAGGCTCCGAATCTTGGCTGAGTGAGCTGAGGGGTTTTTTAACAAGTGATTTATTGTTGTGGTTCTCTCATCCTCTCTCCACGCTAATGGTGATTCTTATTTGTAAAGGCCTACTTTGATAATATTGAAGTATTTTAACATATCAGTTTCATATATATATATATGTGTCAGTACATATAGGTATGGTTTATGATCGTACCAATTAAATTAGGCCGTTAGTAGAAAGTGTGCTAAACCTATCGATATTAATAAAAATGTCAAAATGAGAAGTTTTCCTAGCACTCAATGAACCACCATATAATAATATTGCTATATAATATAATAATAATAATATAATAATAATAGAACCAGTTCTATCTTTCAAGCGCGCGCGCTCAGTCGCTCGCTTGCTCCAGTCTGGCCACCTCTCATTACAACCAATGTGTTCTATTTTATATTTTAGTCGCTCGCTCACTCAGTCTGGCCGCCCCCTATTTGGTAATCCGGCACTGAAAATAAGTCACTTTCCATTATTTTCCTACCAAACATAAGAATGAAAATTTTCACTTTTTCTAATTGTTTATGTAAAACTACTCTTTATATCAGTTACTAATGTGTGTGCCTACTAATAGTCTTGGAATCAATTCCCTTAAAGAGGCAGAATTAATCATGAAGGAATGAATATATTCACGTTCACGGTGATAGCTAATGGCTGGTGACTACATTTTGTGTCCGTTTTATAATTAAATTAGTTTGCAGTTAGTGTGATCAAATCATTCGGCTTAGAAATCGCTTGATTATAGCCTAACCTACAAAATAATAATATACACTTGTGTATACATTTTGTAAAAATACAACACACAATAATTGTGCTCTCCCGAGCTTTGGGGTTAAGGACTTCAATACATGCCAAAGATTCTTACCTGCGTTTTGCTTCTTAACATCCATTTGGGCTATACATATTTTAATTGCATTATGAGGTTGAAGTGAGGAAAGTATTTTTTTAAAGAAATGTATCAGCATTTGGATCAATCTAGAGCGGGTAAACCATCTATTTACAAACACTTTCAGGAAAGATGGGGGATAGGGCACTTCGTATAATAATATTTGTTGTAAATGAACAGCTGACTTAAGTTCATTTTAAGCCTTCGAGCTGAACTTTAGCTACTCTATACAGAATGTTAGAGGTAAACTTGGTTCTTAGTGAGAGGGTGAGCAAGTTTAGGTTAGATTAGGCTAAGTTAAAGTAGGCTAGGCTCAGATAGGCTAGATTATGTTAGACTAAGTTAGTATTTCCAAATCTACCTTGGGAGGGAAATGGTATTGCAAGCAAGCAGTTCGATTCACCTTGGAGCAAAGGGGATAATCTTGGTACTAGCTTGGGGTCAAAAGCAATACCCAGTTGACCTACGTGATATTTCAGTACGTCCGGTTAGGATTCAATCCCCAACCTCCCCGTAGCTGGCAAACCAGACAAGACCACGTGATTACTGATGCTGCTAATGATCTAATGACTGAGTGACTAAGAATGGAATTTTTTCAGCATACACTGAATCATCCCTTCTCCTATATATTAGAAGAAGAGACTATTTCATTAACAAAATATATTCAAAGAAGGATGGAAAAGAACAAGCATTAAATAAATATACAAGTTTAACCAATCATTTTATTTAAATGTAAACAAGTCAATAGTATTACATATGGTTTAGGTAGATCTTAGATTAAACAGTCATTTATCAATTAAGATAAGTTAAATCAGTTACCATATATGTATACATCCCAACAGGAAAGAATTATAGTAAACAACTAGGTTACTAGGAATCAACACAAGTAAAGTTGAGTATAATGTTAAGTCTAGTAATACTTCAAATTAGAAATAAAGCACATTCTGCTGCGAAATTGTGTTTGCCTCAACACGGTGCAAAAATAAATATAAAGCAGATATTAATTCAAGGTTAAGCTCGAATACATAACTATCCAGGCTGGCAATTACTAGACTTAGACCTGAAAGGTATAGACAACAATTATAGTTAAATAATCGTTAATAATATCAATTTCTAGTAAGTCCTAATTTTAAAGAATTACTATGATGGTAGTTAAATGAGCTAGCTAGCATGAGCTAAATCCATGGAGTGTTGCGTAACACAAATATTAATGTCCCAGAAGAGGAATAATCATTTTACAAATTGTAAATGGTGAGCTATCAGGAATCTAGGTTGATTAAGAGACTATGGCCGGTCATTTCCTAACTAGTACTGCCTGGACATTCAATAGTATATATAATATATATACTTCCACCCAATCTAAGACACATTAAAACTAGTGCAAAACAATTAATGTATTAACTAATACAAACGGCGCCAGAAGGGGGACGGAGACTAAACACTATCCCCGCGGACCACTACTACGAACCAGTAGTGCTCCCACAGGTTGAACACTGAAATTAGGTACATTAAAGAGAAACAATAGGGTCTGGTATCAGTCACAGACCTAATTAGGTCATTGAACAAAGCGTTAGATAGCCTGGTTTCCACCATTAAGTGATCCTAAGAATGGCGATACAGTTCAGGGAGTCATGACTGTTTTTTTAGTTTATAACACTACGTCTTATGGACATAGAAAAAGAAGTAAGAAACACTGCCATACCAAATCATGTCCTAAGGACCTAAATAATTAAAGAATTAAGATCATCATTCAGAACTATGCCTTATAGACATAGAAAATCAAGTCAGAAACTCTGACACAAAATACTATGTAATATGGACATTGGAAGGAACAATAAGACTAATATTGAAACATATGCCTTATGGTCATAGAAAAACAAGTAATACTATGGCATTTGGACATAGAAAAGGGTAAGAACCCTAACGATCAAAACTATGCCTTATGAGCATAGATTAAACAAGTCAGAACCTCTGATACAAGAACTATGTTTTATGGACAAGATATAAGAGTACTAAGACTCTACGTTGTTTCCTATTACAAATACCCATAGGGACTGCCGCAGCTACTTCTGTGACGTGGAGGTGATACCGACACCTCACACATCGTGATCACCAGTTGCTAAGTCCACAGATGTAGGATGACGTCCAAGAAGTTCCTTCATCAAATTGATACAGTAAAATACAAAATGTGAAGCGAGGATAGGAGGTTAATTACTAACAGAACTGACGTATTCGAAGAGGGTCTTCACCCGAACAAAAGTGGGGGAGATAATTTGCAGAATTGCGCCGAATGACAACTAGCACTAGAAGACTTGAGTGGCGAACAGATAGAAATAGCTCTGCCATTTCATCGAAGTGGGGCCTGCGGGTGAGATGTAGTTCTGTTGTTCTGCTAGCATTTTCCTGAAGTCTGGGCATTTCCCGGCAACATGAATTCACCGTGAGCTAATATTTGTCACACAATATTAGAATTTATTAGCTCTTGTATTCATCGTGTTAATCATATGTATGGTATTTTGAGTGTGGGTGTTAAACAGGACGTTTAACACGTTACAATACTATCTCTACCACACCCGTTTTGGTGGTCAATTGGTGTAAGGAATCACTCTCACAATAACCAAGACTAACACATTTGGGGAGAACAGAGTTAGTATCCCGGTTGGGTGTACTGAGCAAAGGCTACTACTAAATGTTTATACCACTCTCCCTCCACACAAATGCAGGAATACGCCGTCTATCCTTCCTAATCCCGAACATGTTACCGTAATTATTATATATGCATATAGCCCGAACGAGTAGTAATACTTGGCAATGCTCCCTCTCATCAAGTACTTTCTTTAATTAAATTTGTATCTCTTTGGTTTGATAAGGCAACCTCTGAGAGCATGGGGCTGAAGCGGGTATCTGCTATTTTCTGGAAAATATTGCATTAACAACGGGAAGTGATTGGTGTCCAACAGAAGGTCATATTTTTGGCTGAAGCCGAAGCCAAACTTGGTTTTCTTTTTCACCTTAGGCCGAAGCCGAAGCCGAAGAAATCGCATTATATTGTGAAAAATACCTATTTTTAAATGTGATGCATTTTCTGTTGCATTTTAAATTTAAGATTGTGTTTATTTAAATAACAGGTCACATTTTTTTATTGTTGATAAAATAAATTAGAATACATTTCCGAAATTGGGGTACAAAATAATATAAAGACAAAATGAAAGTATGACAAGAATATATGTCCCTCCTTCCTCTTAATATTTGTATTTGAAAAAATGACTAAATTATTTTTTATTGCCATCCAGTCCCGTACAAAATAATTAATCAGTTATATTTTATGTATATAGTAATTAATTAGATTAGCTATGGTTTGAGGGGGAAGTGCTTAATAAATCTGATAGTAACACTAGACTATAGTAAATATAGGCCATGTATCACCACGACTGACTACTGATTAGCCTACCGACCGGGCGTCTAAGCCCAACATACAGTGACTTGTCAGTTGTCATTTGTCACGTGACCGCACCCACGAGCGTACATTAGGTAAGCTAAGTTAAATGAACCTTCGGTTTCGACGAAACTTTCGGTCTAATTTTGGCTGAAGCCGATTATTTTGCTGAAGGTGCAGTTTATGGACGAATGTGGCCGAAGCCAAATTTTCGGTTGGACACTAGAAGTGATACTTAAAAAAGTGCATCACATGCCAATCAACTCTGTGATACAGTCAGATAGAAATAGTAAATTCACATGAACACTATCGCACGTGGATCATTTCTGATTAAACATTGGTGGAGATAAAGTGTTAATAGAAGTTCCTAATACTGAACAGTTTTGAGATATTAAATTATATTGGAATATAAACTGCATTGAAAAAGCCGTTTATGGCCATCTTAGAATGGCTTCACAGATAAGAACTGTGCACAAATATTTCATTCTGTCATACTAGGGACATACTGTAGTTATTAACAATAAATTTTATCGCTTCATCCCCTATCGTCACCGCGGAAAATATCTATTAATCATTCAAATACGAATATACCACACACATTTCTAGCATATCGTAGGTTTTTTTCCCCCCACTTTTACTCTCATACCTCGCGCGCACACACCCCGTTCTTTAGATTTATAAACCCATACTTTTTATCATTTTAGAAAACATTTATAGTTGAGAGTAAGGAGCAATATTTATTATAAGATATAAGACTTTGAAATTTTTCTAATATATATTTGTTCGAATTAAAGTATTGATACAAGTGTTTGAAATTAAGATTAAAATTGAATTGAAACTAAAAATTAAAAATATAGATGTGATAAGTTGTAAAACTAGAATATTAGAGCAAATTAAGAAGTCTTGAATACATTGCAAGTAAATATTTTTAGAAAACAGAACAAAAATTTAAATATACAGTTGTACAAAGTGAGATATATAATTGAGTTTGATAAATATATTATGATGATTGAGAACTAGAAGTAAAATTGTTATAATCTAGTTGAAGAATAATTTAATGTGATTACATTGATTGATTTCAATTAATTACGTGAACAAATTAGAATTGACAGTGACAATAACAATTAATAAATAATAAAAAAAGGTTATTTTACTTACTAACACAAGTGAGGCTTGTATAAATTAATAAAATGTGCCATAAAACTGTTATCAACTTATTAAAAGATTTATTAGCTATAAGTGTAAGTAAGGTTAGTCTACTGTATGTTCTAAAAGTCATTTGGATATGATTCCTTAGTAATTAAAATGTGACCAAATAATAAATAGAAGTTAAAAAATTACTAACCAAATTATATATTGTTAAATTCACAAGTGACGATTGTATACATTTTTGAAAAGGTCATAAAAATTATTAGCACATTAAAAAGATTTACTAATTTTAGATATGAATCAGGATATGTGACAAAGTGCCTTAATAGATGCAGTGATCTATAGTATAATCTATCGAAATTTAAAATAAATTATAAGTTTGTAAATTAATTAAAGAAATTTCAAAGTCTTTAACTTGGAGAAATAGTTATTTGCTCCTTTGTCTAGTAGACGCTTACTTGGAAGTTCTGAATCATATAAATCGCTGATACTTTTGAGTTACAATCTGTGGGAGTGACGCTGACTCAAAAGTAACAGTGAAAAAAAATGAGTCAGTGATTTATAGCCTCAACTCTAGCGGTCAGTTTTCATGTAAAGATTGAGTGAAAAAGAAACGTACTTTTGTTTACAATCCAAACGGTAACATCCAGCCCTTCAGATGAACACAGGGGTACACGTACCTAAGGTCGATCGATACTTATGCATTAACCTTACACAACTATTCATCTTTTAATCTTAATATTACTCTGTGTTTTAATTTAAATTCTACCACCCCAATCAAAACTCTGTAGGTTTTCTTTATTTTCTCTTTTTTCTTCTTTTATCTTTTACTTACTTTTCTCTGTTTATCCATTTATATATTTTACTCTCTTTTTTTCTATCTCTCATATTCATTTCTACGTGTATATTTATTTTTATTGATACGTTTATCTCATAGAAATGGAAAGGGAGGGGAATTGCACCCTTTTTTGGGATTCAAGCTTCAAATTTCAAGCTCGCTATCACTGAATAACTTTATCTGTGTTATTTCCCCTCTTTCTCCACCCCACTCCTTTTCCCCAAGGACTGCGTAATATATGAGCTATGATGGGAACATGATGTTTCCAATGGAGAGAATAATTATTTTTTTGCCATGGTTCAATTGCGTCATTAGCCTCATACCCCTTTCTAGAATCCCAAAATACCCTGCCTTTTATAAAAAAAAACACAAGCTTTCCATCAGTTTGCTTGTAATCTCGTTACGCCAATGGAGGTTGGTGTACCCCGGTAGAAAATGTGCGCTCGATTAGAACTAATGAAATATTTCACTTAACCGCGACCGAGCTCGTGTTTGGTGAAGTTCTTCAACTCCCCGCTAGGCGAGCGTTCAGTCTACTTTGTTTTTACTCCTCAATAATAACATGCTAACCAACTGTAATCAACGCTAGTATAAGCAACTTTAAGCAACGCTAACACAAGCAACAATAAGCAACGCTAACATAAGCGTCAGTAAGTCTCGCAAACTACAAAGACCTCACATAGAATGTATCGATAGGTAGTTGTTTATTCCTCTATCGCAACGGTTGGCACGTGGGAAAATACTGCCATCTAGTCTTGTCTGGTTAGCTAAGTGACGGGAAAGTCAAGGTTAGAATCACGGTCATGTGTATTGAGTTATTTCCCCCTCACAATATAGATTTACACAATCTCTACACTCAAATGCAGATACAATTCCTTTAGATTATAGCTTCCTTTTGCTTACCAAATTAGTGTAAAAATGCAAATAGCCAGGCTGTGTAGTATATGAAATAAATGATATGACACAATCGCACAAACTATCTCATATTGTGTACTAGGATAGAATAAATCTTTTCAAAAATAGTTTTTCCGCAAACTACTTTTAAGAAAGTTTTCTATGGAATAACACGCATTTAATCTATTTAATAACAATACACACTCATCATATATTAATTTTGAACAAATATTTCAAATATTTTTAACATATTTCAAATTTGCAAAAATCAGTTACAGTCAAATTATTTTCAATTTTTAAAAATAAAAACAAATTCTTATTTATCATGAAAAATAATTCCCATGTATAAATTCGAGCTAAATTTTCAAAGACATTTTCGGAAAGTACTATACTTTCTAAAATTTGTTGTAAGTAAACTTATTTAAAGTAATTTATTTTGGATAAATAACCATACATTATTTTTTATCTTGTAAAATAAACTCAAGATAACCCTTTTGAGCAAAATCATTGTAGGGATATGCAA
>CABFWB010000579.1:53316-83502 GCA_902151455.1 Timema bartmani
CCATTGTCATAACCTTGTTTTCAATTTTCGTCAGCGCTTCGTAGTAGATGTGCTCATTAAAAGTCATATCTGCATGTACTTGTTGTAGCCGCCGCAAAATATCTTCCGCCATGTACTCTTTGTACTTATCCCACAGCGTTTGAGGATTGGAAAGACCGCAAGATGATATGAGGGTTGCGTAAAGTTCCCTGATTTTGTCTGGTGATCTGCACTGCACGGCTTCCTCCATAGTTTCGTCCCAGTGGTTATCATTCTCTAACAAACATAGAGCTTCACATGCTTCTCTATATGTTCCGCATTCCTGACCGTTGACAATTTTAAGGTCTCTACAGCTAGTTGGACCTCGAACATTATGCAATAACATGCGCAGACAAAAGCATTTAAAGTTCGTTACATGGACGGTGTAGACACGACCAATAGCGTCTGATGATTTAACCCCTGGCAAATCTTCAACAGGCTTACCTTGAACGCGGCGTTTCCACTCCTTTTTTGAAGTGTTCCATATATAATAACGGAGGACTTGGGAATACAATAATGTTTTAGCGAAAGTATCTGTCTGACAAAACTGGAAAAAGGCAGTTAATGTGGTTTTAGGAGGTGATGAAATCTTTTCCTGGAAATTACTCTCATTAAAGAAAACACGCTGTCCATTTTCTAAGTGTATGGCAAGATGTGTAACAGTCGGATGTCTTTCGTGTAAGGGTAAACCAAGGAGCCGCCACGCCGCCTCATTACTACTGACACTCACTACTACTGCTTGAAAGGTTTGTACTTTATTAATAGTTTGCGCTACACCTTTGTTACGTATATTGAAGATCGCCTGATCGCTCCCTTTATTAATGTATTAATGTATTAATGGATGAAAGGTACCCTATGTCCTTTTATGTACCCATGACAACGTGTATGCAAAATTTCATGATGATCGGTCGAGTAGTTTAGGCGTGAAAGCGTAACAAACAAACAAACAAACAAACTCACATTTGCATTTATAATAGTTAGGATTAATGTATTAATGGATGAAGGTACCCTATGTCCTTTTCTGTACCCATGACAACGTGTATGCGAAATTTCATGATGATCGATTGAGTAGTTTAGGCATGAAAGCGTAACAAACAAACAAAAAAACAAACTCACATTCGCATTTTTTTTTCTGGATGAAAGGTACCCTATGTCCTCTTCTGTACCCATGACAACGTGTATGCGAAATTTCATGATGATTGATTGAATAGTTTAGGCGTGAAAGCGTAACAAACAAACAAACAAACAAACTCACATTCGCATTTATAATAGCTAGGATAATACAAAAAAATTTCAGAGGGAGAAATTAGCATGAGTCAATCACATCTTCAGAGCATCAGATTATATTTGTAAACTGTTTCTGACCGTAGCCAAGGGAGCGAGCCAATTACAGCACAAGGGAGGATGTAAGTGTATTATTCCGCCGCACGATGTGACAGCACGCTAGTCCACTTTTTGTTTTGGGCTGCCTTTCTCACTTTACGCCAGAGATCCCCACATACCTATTGGGAAGGCTTGTTAATGTCCAGAAACATTCGGTTCACGTAACTCGTCATTAGCAATGATGACGTGGCAAGTTGAAAAGCCTAGAGGAGTTTCGGCTAGCTGATCACTGAGTGTTATAATGCGCGGTATGGATAAGGAGAAATAGAGTGAGCTCTCCTCAAGGAACAGTCGGGGACTAGACGTATTGTAGGCTGTAGCTGCTCACATGATACTATGCGTTCATCGTGGACGAGACATCTGATATTTTTTCTTTCCAGGAACAAATGTATATCTGTTTCATAATTGTCATGGAGAAACCCAAAAAATAATAGATATTTCTGGGGATGCTATGAGACAATGATTACCAAGTCTGAGACGTTGTTTTGTATTATCTTTGATGCCCTTTGTAGATTCAATTTATCGTCCACTTACTGCAGGGGCCAATGTTTTGACGGCACTCAGAACATGGCGGGGGATTTTAGTGGGCTACGGATCACAATAATGAGGAAAGAACCGAGATATCTCTTCGTGCATTGTATGGATCCTTCTTTTGAGTCATATTGTGCAAAATATGATAAGCAAGTTAACAGCATTTAACTTAGTACAATACATAGTCAATTTTGTACAAAAATCTTCAAAAAGGGAAGGCATTTTCAAAAACCTTGGAAGTAATTTTGATGACGGATCACCTAAGAATCTACGTACATTTCACCCGATTCATTGGACAATTCTATATTAATCTATTTCAGCAGTCTTCTATAATAACAATGAAATCACAAGTCTCATGGAGGAAACTATTAGAATCATAAAAAGCGGATAGTGGTATCAATTTCAACGGATTTATCATCATAATGGAAATATCGACCTCTTATTCAATCTTTATTTGCTTTGCAAAGTTTCCGGGCACGTAGAATCGTTGATAGCATAATCAGTGCTCTTAAAGTGAAATCATTTCACTTTGAACAGGCCTTAAAAATTATTGCTATATTGTTTGATATCCTGAGAAATCTTAGAACGCATTATGAATCTTTCTGGTACGACACAAACTTAAAATCATAAAATCTAGGTGATGCATAGAGGAGGTTTCCAAGAAGATGGAGGATTCCTTACCAATTAGATGATGTAAGCAAACAACAAAGACGTTCTTCCATTCACCACCCTAAAGGAATTCTACCATAAGGATTTCAATTAAGTCACCTCTTCTATCGTAGAGTACATGAATACCAGACTGAAGTCCAATATTATTGACTTCATGATAAACATTAAACACTTTCTCACTGGATTGAGAAATGAGTTCCAGGAGATTAGTTAATATTTGGAGATTATAGTGGTGGAGAAAGAGTGTTTTTACATAGAGGTATGTTGATAGATATCTTGAAAACTAGGAAGGAAAGTGTTGGTTTCATGGCATCTTGACTTTCTTTATAAAAACCTACATATGAAGGACTTGCTCCCATAGCTTGTGAAGGTCATCTGACTTCTACTGACAATATCTGTGTCGGATTCTACAGCAGAGATTTCATTTTCAAGCCTGAAAAGGCTGAAAACCTACCTGAGATCAACAATGGTCCAGAAACACCTGAAATATCTTGCTATTCTGAATGTGCAACTAGAGTAAACAATTTCCTTAATCATGGACTATATAGATAATGCATTCATTTCTATGGTATAGATCCGTAAGTCAAAACTCGCTGTAAAAATCTTAGCTGAAGTGTATTGACTGTATCGTCACATTTAACAAAGAGTAAAAATAAATACACAAATTTTACTTCTATGCGGACTATTTACTTACAAACTTTGCTTCCATTCTCAGAATTCTTCAAAACTTCGTCATCCTGGCTACTATTCATCAACCTACATTAACGTTAGTCACTGATTAAATTTTAATTTAAAGTTTTTTTCAGGAATTCTAAAACAAATAAAAATAAAGGTGCTTGAGAGGTCACATTTATAATTTAAAATATATCAGCTAGTATAGCTAACCGAGATTTATTAATAATGCTAAGAGACGTTAGAAAATGTTATGCTTAAAGGACCCGTGAAGTTAAGTGTAAGTGCCCCCCGCCCCCCAAATATTTTTAAGTTAGCGCCTCTGCCATACAATATATACGTAATAATTTAATATTCCAATTTCCGCTTATCTAAATTAGGAGAAAACTGTTACCTTAATTTCAAGGGCTAGGGGTTCATAATGTCGGTAAAATCGAAACATACCACGAAAACAGATTTTTCTAGCAAATTTCTAAATTTTCTGGTGTGTGCACAGTGGCTCGTCTAAAAAATAATTTTTTACTAACATCACAATTGAAAACTGATTATTATAAATTATTGTATATCGGTAAATAAAATATTTATCGTAGTATTTATATAACTTTCTACGAAATGTAATACTATGTTTCCCTACCACAAAACTATTAATTGTGTAAATCGACATAGAAAGATGGGAGATGGGTAGTTTTAAGCTTCTCATTGTGCTATGAATAGGGAGTAAAAAAAGTTCTACTTGTAACTAAACATAAAAATCTCCAAATCTATGAAAACATGAGAGCCTTAGTATACCTTTGAATAAAAGGTAGATTGATGCCACGTACTACAGAAATTACCATTAAAAAGCTGTATATACATTTCTTGTGGATAATCTGTAATGGTAGCTGTAAAATCCTCTTATTTATATATAAATGAACACACACATATATATACATTTAGTATGAATCGGGTCATCTGAATGACCTCAACCGTGGCCTAAGAGCACGTGTGAGCATTGATTGAAAACAATCTCGCTATTGTGAGGTTTTATGAATGCGATCACACACCACACTTTTCAAATAACCGCTCCCTAAATGGAATTGCTCTTTCTCGCCCTCCTCCCTTTCATTCTCAGCCATTCCGTGTCACAATCCAAACATGCTACACAGAAGCTTTCTTTTTATTCTACCCTCCCCCAAGCAGCATGTTCTCTCGCTGTAATTAAACGAAGGTCTTCACGGACTCGACGCTTTTATTTACAATCCGCGGTGTATTGAGATGAAACGTCCTGCTTTATTCCTACGGGAGTGTCCGGGATTTTCAGAGAAACTTTTCATAAAGTTAATGTGATTCAAATACTTTTTTTTTACACCTGTTACTTTTGTAATGTGTGAAAACAAGGGACCCTCATCGGTGGACACATAGATTAGACGTCAAGCTTGCATCTAGTTGAATTTGTCAGTGACGGGGGCGTTAGGGTTTTGAATATATTCCTGGTGTAGTGAGGTTTGTTTTTCCTGATTGGTTCCCCATAAGATCAGACATATTTCCTCGAAGATTTACCTTCCTCATCCTTACCTCCTAGGTGTTGTTAAAATCTTGTAGTCCGGACGAGTATTAAGTAAAACACGTTGCAAAAAAAAACCCAAAACAAGCAAAGGTGGTAGAGTGGAGAAGTAAGAGAGGAATCCGCCTCGGGTGCCTTTATTTCTCCTTCTCTCTCTCACTTACTACTGATTGATACAATGTGGCTGATTTTTAACTGATAAATGATCGTTTCAAACCGATCAGCCATCAATGTGCGGGCTGGAAGACAGAATGTAGCACCAGCCAGATAATTCCGACTGAATCTTTGTCACTACTATTTTATACATATTTTATATTTTTACTAACAAAAGACAAACCACAATAACTTATGGTCGCAGTATTATTAAGAGGGAGGGGATAAGTATTCACAAATATCATCTCCCACGTATGCAAATATAACTTAGTAAGGAACTGCACAGAAAATGTACCTTCTATATCAATGTTTCCCAAACTTTCGACAAACACGAACCCTTTTTTGTGGTCATGGCCTGACCAACTTAATCCTTCCAGCAATTAATAAAAAATAAATTGTATGGTGCACAGCACAGACTTTCTTTATTATTTTACTTTCTCACTATCTTACAAGTGGAGAAAGTATTGTGATCAGCCAAAAAAATCAAACTAGAGATTTTGATGAAACTTTACGTTTCATGACCCCCCCGATTCCGAAAAAGTTGTTTCTGAATTTCCGTCTGTCTGTCTGTCTGTCTCTCCAACTAGAGCCTAAACTATTTTACCGATCAGGCTTGCCCCGAGGGGTTTATCGAATTGGATATCTAACTCTAAAATTAAGGGTAGTTTACTGAAGGGCAAAAAGAGAAAAGGTTGATTTTCTCAAAATTAGATCTAACGATTTTGATTAAATTTCATTTCCAAACATTTATAAATATTACAAACAAAATGGATGCCCACAATATTTCGGCAAATTAAATTTAAAGGCTCCGGTTTGATGAGTAAATTCTCATTTTTATCATATCTCCGAAACTATTTGAGATACGAAATTGCTTATCATACAAATATGTAGTTATATTTATAGTACAAATATTTTATTCAGAACATATTTTTACAAAACCAAAAAATTTCAAGCTATACGCAAATATAAATATTTTTTAACTATTCGAAAACTAAAATAAAGTATTGCGACCGTAAACATAATCCAACTCGAAATGTTGATGGATTTCGACGTTTCATGACCCCCCGAACCATAAAAAGGGTTCTTTGCAATGCCGTTTGTCTGAGTGTCTTTTTAACCCCAAAATTAATAGCAGTTTGATAAAAAGCAAAAATAGAAAAAATATATTTTCTCAAAATCAGCTTTAATGATTTTGATTAAAATTCTTATATCTAGGCCTTTATTAAGATTATAAATAAACTGGTTATTTTCATTTTCCCATGAAAATGACTTTAACATTACTTTACAGAAGTGGAAATTTCCGTATCTCTACAACTATTTGAGATTCTAAATAACTAAATACTTATCATTGCTAAATTGTAATACTATTAAAAATAAAAAAAACTTTTATATGAAATGTATTTTTATAAAACCAACAGTTTCTGACATATTGGCAAATATATTAATACAATTTTGTGAGCTTTAGTTGTAAAGAAATAATACTTAAATTTTAACGCAATAATTCTCCAGTGTCCTAGAGTAATTAAATATACGTCTCTCAAAAAGTTAATGTTATTTTTCCTTAAACCTCCTAGGAGAAGTATTTGTATAACAATGATCTATCTCCAATTGGGAATCAATAGTCAATATTTAAATTTTTTATTGGTAAAAATTTATAAATGAGGAATTTAATAGAAATGCGATGACCTAAAGATGTGCAACACATAATAAAATGTCGAAAATCTTAACTGGAAGTCGAAGTTTTAATACGAAGTGTTGACCCTTGTGGACCCAATATCGATCTTTTTTATTGATTAAAACATACAAATGAGGACATTAATTCTTTAAAAATAAAATTATAAAATTTAAAACCGGGACTCAAAAAATGTTTTACATAAGTATAGTGCAATTTATGCTTGGGTTTGCTAGTATATATTATTTCGTTTCACATATATTACGAGTTTTGAGTAAATATCTCCATTTTTAAACAATAGAGAGATAAATTCCGTGCGAAGATCCGTACCATTTATTTTTATTAAAATAGTTACATTTATTAAAACAAAATAGCTTATTATATGGTTGTAGAAACATTCCAACAAAGGGCAAAAATGGAATATTTTTCCACACTGCCATGTAAACATTACACTTCCCACTGCCCAGAAATGAGAAAAATAATTAATTTATTATTCTGAAGAGCTTTATAAACACATTCATATTTGCTTATCTCTTAGAAGTTATTGATTTTATGAAAAAAATCAAAATCAAATACTTTTATTTTAAATAGTACTAAGCCTACACATTTACAATGACAAGTTATTTCGTATCTCAAATATTTGAGTATTTATGAATAAAATGGAAAAAAAATTTCTTGTGAAGTTCACTCCGTCGAGATTGAAAGGTAGCAACTTATGGGCTCAGCCCTCGTGGTATGCAACACCATCACATATGACTGAATGCAAAATAGTTTGCCTAGCTACACCCAAGGCCAGAGTTATAGAAAGCCTTAAGTCCTTAAATTATTTCTTGACTGTTGGGAAGGAATGATTGGGAAGAGATTATGTGTTTTTGCGATGTCCAAATGGTTTGACATACTAAATAAATTTTACTCTTTTGTTCCCTTCCTGATAAAATTAATTATTCGTTACATGCTTAGTTAATTAATTATGTTTCGTCTCATTAATATATGAGCTCTTTTTTTAGGTTTTAAAGATTTAACCACGTAACACGCTATTTTGGCAACAGTGCTATCCACATTTATTGGTTTTACATGGTAACATAAAACAGGTTTCCCCTTTACAGAATCTTAATTGCTGTGAATAGTTAATTATGAATTTGTTAATGATTAATTATTATATTACACACATGTAGTGCGAATAACAAATTAAATTAACAAATTAAAGCATTCAATACTTCAATCTTGAGGTTATATAATGTATCAGCTTGTAGATTTTTTACGGGAAAAAGACCAATTACATCTTTATTTTATGAATGCAACGAATACATAAATACGTGCATAGTCGTGGTTGCATCTGTATCTACACCGTTTTCTGCCATTCCCAATGTATTTCTTCCTTTATATGTTATTTTATTATTAATATAAGTTTAATCTAACCTAACAGACACCACTCTATCCTGACTCTGAAGCTACTTACTTTTTTCTTTCAAGAATGATTTATGTGAAGCTCCCATACCTGTGCTAATGGGGCCAATTTTACCTAATAACTGCTTCAAATAAACATGATGTGGCAAATTAAAAACATATGTGTCTCTTATAAATTGATATGCACCAGGAAATGAATAAGATATAGTTGCAGCCCAGATCAATATTTCTGGGGAATATCTTATTTGTTTCACGAGTGACAGCTCCAATTGTTCCAGAACCAATTTTATTTTAATAATCTTTCCTGTATCAAAACTATTTGAATTTAATGCTTCTTTCAAGAAGTTTATTAGAAGCTTAACCCTATCACTAATATCAAAGATCTCAACACTATAGCTCTGAAGATGAGTTAGCAAATTGTCTAATTTAGTGCATCTATCACACTTCAGATCATCTTGGACTTCTGATTCCAAGATTCTTTTGAAGTTTTCTGGAGGGAAATACATGTTTTTATAGAAAACTTTAGCACCTAAATCATTATGAATTTTAAAACTCACAGTAAGAGATAGAATTTCAGTCGATGTCTTGTCGTTTACTTTAATAAAAAGAACATCAGTTTCATTCATTACCAAAATAAATGGTTTAGTGTATCGTTTTATAAATTCACTTTAAAAAAATTTCAAAACTAGAAATGACGTCTTTGTCACACCATTCTCTAAAATCCTTTTCTTTTTCCAAATAACAAACTTTCTGCGCAAACGGCTGAATCTTTTCTATCCTTAGATACCTTCACAGTGAGATATGAAGGTTGACTTGGAAATATACTGGGGTAGGCATCATCTTGAAGTTTTGTTTTATTTACAGGGAACAGTTATTGATTCACTATTAGTCACATTAAATACATCCTCTCTAATGATAAATTTGTCCACGAAATGTTTAATATACACTAATGTATTATCTGTCACTACAAATTTATCATGATGGATTCATTTAATCCACTTCTCTTTCAGAACTATCTTTAGGGAATCTAGATGCTGAAGTATCTGTAGCACCGTGATTGGACTTACATCCAGGTACACAGCACGACCAAGCCATTATAACAGTTAATACCACATTTAAAACATGGGAAAAGGAGATTTAAACACACGAACTACACTATCTTAACGAAACTGACAAGGCAGAAACTATAAAGTTTACCGGGTACAGCCACGTATTTCTAATTACAGCCAACCGATATCGACGCCATTTTTACTACAATCGATAGTTGCATTAAGGTCTGAGTATTGTAGATGATCTTGCTTTATGTATTACAGCAATCGAATAAAATAATTACCGATCCAATGCCATCTGTTGTCTGTTACATGAACTATTTGTACACTACACAAGTGCCATACATGGCGCAACATGAGGTTAGATCAAAAGCACTAAAAACAAAATAATAAAATTGAACTAAGAAATTGTTCCTCATATGGCACATGATGCAGTATAGGGTTAACCAACGTTGGGTGAGTAAACAATTAACAGTACTAACAGTAGTCAATAAACGGGACTATTTCACTCTCATCTACTACGTACTATACTTATCACTAATGGTACAAAAAATTCAGAGACAGACTCAAACTCTATAAAATTAAACTTGAGAATACGCAACAAAACGAAAGTTTTTTTCCCACTTTCCAGAATTATTTCAGTTTAGCCTGTTCGAACTCGAACATAATGGATTACTTAAGCGCCGCAAGAGTGGCACAAGAGTGCAGTGGTGCCAACGGTGGCTAACTGGCTACCGATCGCAACACGCAGTTGCCATTTCAGTCGGGAATTCACGTATTTATTTAAAATGATTTAAATGCAACTTTTCATACTGTTCAAGAGATGTGTAAAAAT
Source organism: Timema bartmani (assembly GCA_902151455.1). Lineage (NCBI taxonomy): Eukaryota > Metazoa > Arthropoda > Insecta > Phasmatodea > Timematidae > Timema > Timema bartmani. The sequence goes on from CABFWB010000579.1 coordinate 63,249, forward strand.
TGATCACTTATTATTAAGATGTAAATTTGACATTATAATATACTTAATACATTAATTTAATGAGTATATAACTATAAAATAAGAATGGAAGGCCATGAAATATTATTCCATGGGATTATAGCTCAACATTTACAATCTGATATTCAGATAATACTGAACATTTGCATAATATACAAATTGCTGAACATAAACAGAAGAGAAATGAACATTTAGAGCAGGTTTGATTAAATATCATACTGCCCAGATTTATCCTATTCAAATGTTTACGATATTCAATTATAAGCGAAGTAGAACTATCCATAATTTATTTAACTATTGATGTTGATACTTTTATCTCGCAAATAATTAATTGAAATTTTGAAACTATTAACAGTTTTAGTTACAAGTCTTTTGCTTTTGGATTTTGTGTTTACATGTTGAATACGTGAATAATTTTAAATATATTGCATTTTTCGCTTTTTCTGTTGTGACAGTTTTTAACTAGGAATATCTCGAGCTCGGGGCCCATGGCGGCCGCTTGGTCAGCCGGCCACTTAATTCGCTCCTCCTTAAAGGTTAATTATTATTAATAAAATCATGGTCATCCTTATAGACATTAAATTAAATTAAATAACAAAATTATATGTTCTTTATCTTTATTCCCTTCTCCTTATTTTATGTTAGTTTAGTCTTCTATGATGACATGTTTCGGTGTTTTTATTGATCTTACACCATTTTCAGGTCTTATTTATGATAAAAATGATATTCTTTTAAATATATATTTTCACAAACTTTCTTATAATATGTATTTAAGAGAATATTATATTTATCATAAATAACACCTGGATATGGTGTAACATCAATAACAGCACCGAAACATGTCGTCATAGAAGACTAAACTAACATAAAATAAGGAGAAGGGAATAAAGATAAAGAACATATAATTTTGTTATTAATGACTCCTTACTAAATCAAACATGAACATTAAAAAAAAGTTAACACAATAATTACTTTCATTTTTTAACTATATGACTACTGAGCCAATAACAAGTTATTTTAATAAGTTACTAACTAACTTAAATTAGTTAAAACTTAACTCTGTACTCCCCGCTTCACCACAATATACCGTTCACATGCTCACACAATGCCAAGTGGCGTCTAGCGTTCCCATGGTGACGGGTGACGTCACATTTGGCACGCACTGTGTCTACACTGCATTATAATATAGATCAGTTGAGTGCGTTCTGACTTCAGTTGAAGCTTAATATTGAGTTTTCACGCGCGCAGGCTGTAGAGTGAGGGGTGGTTGAGAGGTGAAGGAAGCGATACCTGTCCGTACTTCCTCACCAGTGAATCGCAGTTTTCATTCAGTGCACATCCCAAGCCAACGTTTAGCTGGACTCAATTAAATCCTACCAGGAGATCTCAAAGAGACGCAAATAACGCTTGGAGAGAGAGAGAGAGACAAAGCATATTACCATTTCAACAAATTCATATCCACATTGGTAGGTACGTGAACTAGACGTCAAGCTCATCTATACAGTGATAGGAAAGTCTGTCAGTTTTCTAATACTGAATTTACAATACTATACTGAATGTGCTTTTCCATAATTTCTCCACGCAAACGTGGGTTAAACTTTCTCTTAAATCATAATCTTCCTCATTCCTATCCCATTAGTGTAGGCATGTGATTAACCTAAACGTATAGTAAGACGCGGTGCACACAAAAAATAGAATTGCAATGTGCAAACAAATAACCTAGGCCTAATGAAACAATCTTTATTGACACTGGTGGCTAGAAGGTCAAAGTCAAGGGTCATCAACCTTTTCAAGTCTTGAAAAGAAAATATTGGGCCCGAATTATTTTTCAATATAAATGCATATTTGGGCATCAATTAATGAGAAAAAAAAACTCATGTTATATACTTGTTTGCTAAAATAGGTAATTTTATGTTAAATTAATATTAATTTAACTATATACAAGGTGGGGCAGAAGGTGTTGAGACATTTAATAACACTATGTCTTTATTATTTTATTTACTAAATACTTCTAATTGACTTACCAACAAAATATTGACAGTTCCCCGAATCACTCTTGTTTTAAAAACAATATCCATAAAATGTCCAACCGTATATGCAATACTTTGTTGTATGCAATTCTATAATCTTGGCATGACCTTTCGCTATGTCTCTTGTTGAATTGCTTCAAATTACACTACAATTATTTATTTAAGTTCCTGAATTGTTCTTAGGAAAGTCACGTAAACATGACTCTTTAACATGCCCCACAATAAAACGTCCGGAGCTGTTAAGTCTGGTGAATGTGGTGACCAGGCGATGTCCCCGAATCATGAAACGAGGTGACCAAGAAACTTTCTGCGAAGCACCTCCATTGATAATCAAATAGCCAAAGCTATTATTTGTGCATTTAGTGAGGATTACTCCATCTAGATATCATATTCTGAAAATTAAAAAATGAGTGAATAATGATCTTGGGCACGAGACCAATCCTGGATAGCTCAGTGGTTAGAGCATTGGCGTGCAAAGCCAAAGGTTCGATTCCCGTGTCCAGGTGTAATTTTTCAATTTTCAGAACCTCCATTGATGTTCAACCTTTCTGAAACCTGAACTGCATCATAAGGACAAGGATACCAACCCCATGTGGTTCCAGCAATAACTTCAATGCCGGGGCATTGCAAAATGTTTCTTGGACACCTCGTTTCATGATTTGTGGGTATCAGCTGGCCACTACGCTCACCAGACTTATCAGCTTCAGACTTTTTCTTTTGGGGCATGTTAAGGAGTCGCGTTTACGTGGTTCTCCCAAGAACAATTCAGGAACTTAAAGAAATAACTGTGGTAGAAGTTGAAGCAATCCAACAAAAAACATTACACAAAGTCGTGTCAAGATTCAAGAATCGCATAAAAGGTATTGAAAATAATGGTGGCCATCTTATTTACATTTTTTAAATGAATAATTCAGGGGTGTATAGACATCTCTCAATCTTTTATTGTTATTTAAAGCTTAACTTGAAGCATTAAGTAGTTGAAATAGTAGAGAATGTGCAATCACTTTCTGTCCTACCCGTATATGCCCCTTAGAGAGTTATAATGTGAGTTTGAATATTTTTTTACCAACTAAAAGTTTTCAGGATAGAAAATTAAAGAATTTGAAAAAATATCTCTTATAAAGGTTTTAATCTAATCCACCCAAATAGCTAAAAATATTTCATAACGTGTCAATAACCATAAAAATGGATAAAGTTGCGTCTAGGTCTTCCCATTGGGTTTGCCAGTCAATAACTTGAACGCTATTCCTATTCCTTCAATTGGCGATGCATATCCTGTCCTTTGTAACTTTCGAGATCTGATTAGCCCAGCAATGTCTGGTGATGAGTACTCTCTAGGAAGTTCATCATTATGTAACCTTTTCCACTCTCCATTTTCTTAATATCTTACTGGACCAATTATTTTCCTAGGTACTTTGTTTCCGAACACCCTACATTTCTTATCGTTATGTAAGGTAATAAACCATGTAATACAATCAAAGATAACAATCTGTAGGCCTAAACTATTGTTTCATTTAAATAATATTTTTTTATAAAATATATTGATAAAGGATAGCACTAAAATATGTCAGAAGTTAAAACAAATTGAAAAATAATGAACCTGTGTAAAAAACATGCAGGTCAATGTAGTTCTGACCAAGAACTAGTGGTCTAAATATAATATAATAATATGTTAATATTACTACGTTTGTACATTATTTTATATTATGTTTACAATTTGTAAGAATTGTTACAATGGCTATTTTTAGCACAGCGTCTTACTTCCCGTTCGGGCCATATGCTTATTTATTAATTACGCTAGTGATTTAAACGATAGGGAAGTTTATGTTCAAAGGAAGTGTTACCGCATTTGCGTGGAAGGGGAGTTGAAAACCATTTTATAAAAATCACCCTCAGTAAACCCGACAGATATTTGAACCTAAATCTCCCCATCATTGGCAGTCTAGACCATTGCGAGACAATTTGGCAGCTGAAATGGGTGTTATAGTGTTACTGTTATGAATTGGGACACGATTTATTTGCGAAGCCCATACAAATACCAATATTATTTTAGTTATAAGATCATAAACTGGTTCCAGTAACACGAAACTGGCATTCTTGATTTTCCTCCTGCATGATACATAAAACTATTTTTATAGTCAATAGTTTCAGTCAACAAACTCGAAATCATTCCAACTCAACAAAACGCAACTCAATTTGATGTGTACTCAAAGCCCTATAGAAGTGTATTTGAGGCATGGGTTGTAAAAGGGGTTATATCTCATTCGGAAAAATAACGATATATTACTGTTACAACCCTAGTTGGAACGGATTTTGGTCTCCGTGTGATTTGAAGTAAATGTTGTGGCGTACTGCACAGTCTTTCTAGCTCCTTTACATTCAAATGGAGATATTCAATTAAAATTTGTACGATACGTATGTGAAAAAATATAATTTACATTCAGATAGATACATAGCGAGCTAGACCATGCTCGAGCCAGCCCTGAACGGTCACCAGGCTTGGGCCACCCCTCATAGCAAGGGGGTGGGGGACATTCCAACGGGCCGAGGGTAGGGCTAAACCGGACAGTTGTTACAAAAGAGACAATCGAGTAAAGGGACTGAGAGTGTCAACACTAAAGTGCGTGTTTTCACACTGCAATGAACGTGTGCGACGAAATCAAGACATGTGTATTTAATAGGCGTATTAATAAAAACTAATTCTATGTAATATTGTAGTTTGGAAATAAGAGTAGTAAATAAGAACCGTAACAGAAAAATGGAAATAAATAGTACAGAAATCCACACAGAATTTCTTACTCTATTTTTAAAACTAGAGATATTCACTAAAAACTTGTAATATATGTGAAACGAAATAATATACACTAGACAACCCAAACACAATTTGCCTTATACTTACCTCACATATTTTTGGCTTGCGGTTTTAAATTGTATAATTTTTTTTTAAAGAATTTAAGTCCTCAATTGTATATTTGAGCCAATAAAAAATATCATTATTGGGGGTCCACAAGGGTCAACACTTTGTATTAAAATTTCAAATTCCAATTAAAATTTTCAAGATTATACTAGGGGTTGCACATCTTCAGGTCATTGCATTGCTATTAAATTCCTCATTTATAAATTTTGACCAATAAAGAGCATAAATACTGAATATTGAGTCTAATATGATAGAGAGAGATAATTGGTCTACAAACATTTCCCCTAAGAGGTTGAAGGAAATAGAACATTAACTTTTTGAGATACCTACTTATTTACTTACTCCATGGCCTTAGAGAATTATTGAGTTAAATTTTAGGTAATATTTCTGTACAGCTAAGACTTCACACAATTGTATTGACATATTTGCCAATATCTCAGAAACTATTAAAGTTATAAAAATATATTTTAAATAAAAGATTTGTATTATAAATATACCTACATATTTGCAATGAAAAGCAAATTTCATATCTCAAAGAATTATGGAGATATCATCAAAAAATATAGAATTTGCGCATCAGTACGGAGCCTTTAAAGTCATTTTGAAGAACAATTGAGACCATCCATTTTGTTTGGAATATTGATGAATGCTTAGAAATGAAATTTAATCAAAATCGTTAAAGCTGATTTAGATAAAATCAATGTTTTCTGTTTTCGCCCTTCAGTAAGCTATCCTTAATTTTAGGGTTAGATATGCAATTCCAAAAATCTCTCGTGGCAGCCCTATAACAATCCTAGATACCAATTTTTAGTCCAATCGATAAAATAGCTCAGGCTCTTCTTCAAGGTCAAGATTGTGACACAACGGATTTTCTCCCGTTTTAATTTCGTATCCATCAACAATAATGCTAAGACTGAATAATAGTTTACTATTAAATTCGTGCAAATGGGAGCACATGGTGATGCTCGCTACGAGAGTCTATTTTTCTTTAGCGATTTTCCTTCTTTTTTTTCGGGCCTTGTTTCATCCAAAAAATAATTTCTTCTTTGCTTGGGTCTAAAATTATTGAAACTATGAGAGGCGGAAGTTACATCTATGGTTTTGGAAAAAAAAATTCTCGTCATCTTGCTTCCGCGTCATTTTTCTAGGGCAGAAAAATTCTGTGACGTGCGATACAAATACGAAGAAATGATGGAAAAATCTGCAAAGTTCTCATGTTTGAATGGAATGTAAAGGAAAACGCACGTTTGGTAAGCATTTGGAGATATAAATATCGGTTGAAGAACTACTAGAACGGCGAATTTTAACAAATACTTTTAATGCCACCATCTTCAGTTTTTTTTGTATGAAAGGGTAACTGTTCATACTAACAAAAACTATGCAAATATGTAAGTTTCCTAGGGTATTTTAATCAGAAATAAATTTTAACTCTTACAAGATATAAGACGATCAGTTTATTTATTTTATCAATCGCTGATGTTTGTACATTGTTGAATTCTAAGGTAATATATAAATATGTGTTGTTGAGGTTGTTGATCCTGTATGTTTTAGAGGTTGAGAGTTGTAGGTTGTACGTGAGGTGTTACCAAAAACCCGGTAGTTTGCTGAGAGGTTGCCGTTCTATCTTAACCTTTATTCCAAGAAGGAATCTAGAGATTAGGAGGGTCATGTGTTGAGCATTGCTATTTACGAGCCGGATTCATATTTATATTATTTGTTTTTTGGGTTTGTTTCACCTGTAAAAAAATAATCCCAGGATTTATTTTAATTTTATAAATTTTTTGTTTATTATTCTTAACAATTGTGTCCCATTTCTATATTAAATCCCCCTTATTGAATGTTTGTATATCGACGATGACAAAATAAATTATTTCTATGAATAATAAATAGTAAATTTTTTCACACGATGGACGGACGGGCGTCATTGCAAAAAACACCTTTTTCGAATTTGGGGTTTCATAAAACATCAACATTCATCAAAATTTCGAGTTCTATTTTTGTGACGATCACAATACTTTCTCTACCTGTAAGGTAGTAAGAAAGTGAAAAGGAACATACGTGACATGACGGTCCAAGGGCCGTTCACATCTCACCGTGTGGACAGCGAGTTCTTTTGAGGTTAAGCTGCTGATTAAACACTAATTAAAATACGCACGGATCACTCAAGGTATTAATTATTTGAAACACAACTCAAAAACATGCACTGAATTAACTACAGCTAAACAATTCATTGAAATAAATAATAAAAGTAACTGTCCGTAAATTAATAAACAAACGAAAACACAATAAAGAGAATTACACTGAATTAATTATAACCAAAAAGTTCACTGAATTTCATAACAAAATAATTTTCTGTAAATTAATAAACAAATGAAAACACGTAGAATAGAATTACATGGAAATAATTATAACCAAACAGGTTCAATCTATTAAGTAATAAAAAAAATTGTAGGTAAATTAATAAACAAACGAAAACACATAAAATAGAATGACAGTGAGATAATTATAAACAAACAGTTCACTGAATTAAGCAATAAAATTAATTGCTTGTAAATTAATAAACAAATGAAAACTTATTTAAAATGGAATAACACAAAATCAAGTAAAAACCTTATTGACAAAAATACTAAAAAGCTTGTTAAATATCAAAATAAAAGTTTCTTGTGATGGTCATTCAAGGTACAATTTATACTCACTGTCCAGGACACTCACGACACAATTTATACTCACTGTCCAGGACACTCACGCCACAATTTATACTCACTGTCCAGGACACTCACGGCACAATTTATACTCACTGTCCAGGACACTCATGGCACCCCGCCACTGGTCCCTACATAAACACCAAACATGTTGATCCACTCCTGGCCTCGCTGGTCCACTCCCGGACTCACTGGTCCAATCCTGGACTCACTGGTTGGGAACCAAGAACTGAGAGCCCTCTGGATAGCACCGACCAAGTATATTGAGGGTAACATAGTCTTGAGAACTCCATTTTCAGAATACATTACTTTGTTTGAGGAAAGTGAACCCAAATTCTTCTATATGTGCAACTTCTCTTCCAAGAAATCTCCCCTATGTCGCGCTATGAGCCCCTCGGCAGTCAGGTTCACCCAGCTACCTGTTGGACAAGGATGGCGTGAGAAAAGGAGGGCAATAAAAGTTGCAGGTAATGCGGTCCACACAGTCGAGCACTAATCTTGTTACAATATTTTATTTTATATAGAAAGATATTGGTTTTATACAAATTTTAAATACATAATTTTTTAAATTTTAATGGTCCTACAATGTTTTAATTACAAATTAATTCTTATCTCAAAGAGTTTCAGAGATGTGATAAAAATATGAGATATCTGCTTAAGTAAAGTACCTTATAATACCATTTTCACGGAAAAATAAGATGCTATTTTGTTTGCAACGTTAATCAGGACTTAAGACACAAATTTTAATCAAAAATTATTGTTAGAGCCAGTTTTGGAAAAAAAAAAAAAAAAAGGATATTTCCTCTATTCGCTCATGATTAAACAACCCTTAATTTTAGAGTTAGATATATAATTCCAAAAAATACTCTTGGTAACGTAATGGAAACCCTCGATACAAATTTTTGCCCTATCGGTAAAATAGTTTCAAATCTAAGCCAAGGTACAGACACGCAGACAGACACACGGCATCGCTAAAAATACTTTTCTGGATTCAAGGGGGTCATCAAACATCTATTTCATCAGTATTTTTAAATAGATATGCTTTTAACAATCATAATACTCACTTTTTCCGAGGGAGGGTGATAAAGTAAAGAGGTGTAGTACACGAGTAGTGTGTAGATGTCCTTAATAGCCGTCTCTTTTGGTACTAACTTTCAGCTGTGTTATTGCACGTGTAAAATTAGTAATAACAGCATTAATTGTTAATCGAAACAACAATAGAGATTGATCTCAAGAAACATCTTAAATAAATCTTTTGTGTATCACAAGCTCCGAGTCTTACTACCCGCCCAAGCTAGCCGCATAGTCATACCGATATAAAGGGGATGGGAGCGTAAATTTGTAGATTAAATGGAGCCACATTTGCGTAGAAGGAGAACATTTAGAAAAAAACACCTTTACAAAAAAAATAAAGGTTCAAACCTTGACCCTCTTGTCACGAGGATACCGAATTAAGACGGGATTGATATTAATTATTCGCCGCTATTCTTAATAAGTAATCATTTCCTTTAGTTAATAAATGGTTAAATTATTATATTATTATTATAATTAGCACCGCGTCTTACTACCTATTCGGGTTATATGCACTTACGCTAATGTGCAATGGTAGGGTGATTGTGAGATGAAATGGAGGACCTACAGTTTATCTTGGGATCCGAACCACGGTGGAGTTGTGATTAATACACATATTGTCAGAGGTTAAGGAAGGGTTTGGTAATCAGATAAATCTGTGCCGGGACCGAGGATTGAACCCCGGACCCTCAGCACAGAAGTCTGACACCTTACCCCTAGACCACCAGGTCACCCTAAATAAATATATCTTTTACATCTCATCTTACTACTCATCTGGACTATAAACCTACGAGTTTATACTGCGTTAGTACGGTAGATATTAGAAAGGCAAAATTAGAAGAAATATAGCTGAATTTGCAAGTAGGGAGATAATTAAACTATTCGGGAGAAACCACCTTCAGTACACCCAACCAGGATTAAAACCCTGACCTCCCCACTACTGGCAAAATAGACAAGATGAGCTGGAAATTTATTCAAAACTCCTAAATAAGAGAGCTATAAAAATATATTAATTTTTATTAAGTTAATAAAATGTAATTATATTATAAGATTGATCATGGCATGACTTAGGTTATTTTCTCAATTAAGTTTCTATACTGGTGACGAATTAACCGCTTTGCTGTGTTTTCTATCAGATTCGCCAGAGACTGCTTCTCGAAATAGAAAGGTCAAAGTTTGAAGTCAAAGAGAAACAGAAGTAGACGATAAGGTTTTCACCACAGCTCGTATAGAACGAACGTAATAGTTTATTTCTCGTGAAATATTTCTGGTGGAAAACAACACCGGAAATTGTCTTTTGTTCCACCTCCTACTAAAGAAATGTTTTATTACATTTTTTTATCTTCAATTTAATCATAAGTGTAATATTTTATCATTTACATAAACAAAATTTGATTCTATTATAGTACAGTATTTAGTTCTGAACATCACACGTGAAGCAAATTACCTATTATTATTGGTTAATCATTTTTATTAGCTATTTAACATGTAAGTTATTACTAACTCACTATATGGGATTAGGAAATTGAAAGTTCATTACCGCACTTACAAAAGTCCGCCACCTTTACCTATCTTGAGCTAGTTCTATCCAGTCTACTTACACCCTATCCTTATCTTGAGCTAGTTCCATCCAGTCCACCTCATTACATCCTATCTCTATCTTGAGCTAGTTCTATCCAGTCCACCTCATTACACCCTATCCCTATCTTGAGCTTATTATATCCAGTACACCTCATTACACCCTATCCCTATCTTGAGCTGGTTCTATCCAGTCCACCTAATTACACCCTATCCCTATCTTGAGCTTATTATATCCAGTCCACCTAATTACACCCTATCCCTATCTTGAACCAGATTCAGCCCCTATGAAATATTCGGACTGTTCTCCCTTCCCTTCTTTCCCCCAACACCTCAGTACCCACGAAACCATTCGGGCAGCTCACCCCTCCTCCTCACTTCCCTTGTTCAAATAAAACACTACTACTCCCCTTCTCTCTCACTAACCCAACCCTCACACCCCCACTAGTCAAGACCTCAACCTTATTCTCACACACACACACCTCCCCTACAACCACCATTTATTCAACCCTTATTCCCCCTATTCTTCCCTTCCACTCATCTGAGACACCTGAATAGTTCAAGTTAACCAAAAAAACCTGACAGAATAACAGGGTCAAACAAGTATTAACTGAAAATAATATTAGCAACGAAAGGTTAAACCAAAAAACCTAGAAAAGTTAATTTCCTAAAGTTTATTTTTAATAAATTTACATGTTTTTTCATCACGTACCCGTCATACTAATAGGGTAGGGATGAGAAAGTTAGATTTTAGAGTATATGTATCCAAATTTTCGTAGAGTGAGCGTGGGAGGCCCTAAAGGAGTAAACACTCTCAGTAAACCAAGCCTGGATTTGAACCTTGACTTCCTTAACACTAGCAAACCAGACTATACAAGATAGTCACTCAATCTGGGCTAGAGTGATATTATTTATGTTAGACAATACTCGTTACATTCAAAAGTTCGCGGAGCCTGACTCAACATCCAAGTGAACCCTGAACGTGGGTTAAATAATGGACTAAATTCTATTAATTCTTACAGCGCTGGGATTGAACGAATTTTCATAATTTTAAGTCTGATTGCTATAAGCGATTTTGTATCACAGTTATAGTTGAGAATCTTACATCAAATATATTACACTGGATCTCATGAGCATTCTTGTAGATAAAATAAAATTAAGAGCTTATTAAAGATTTTGCTAGAAAATAAAGATGATTAAAGCCTACATCGGTGATCAAATGGTCTAAGACTCTAAAGTCTAAGGCATCACTCTCAAAATGAACTAGACTACTGATTACAAGTATTGGCTTTCGGTGTTTAGATACAAATCAGCTGTACTGAGGTAGTTTTTTCCTAAACAGTTTCCCTTTATCTTTCTGCATGAACGTGGATACATATCCTATATCCTTAACCATAACCCGCCTTGGTGGCGTAGTTGGCTAACGCGCTAGTCATGTTGAGCTCGACAGGTGAGGACGGGGAGATCATGGTTTGAATCTCGGTCGGGTGAACTGGGGGTGGTTTTTCCTAAAAGTTTTTCCACTCTACCTCCACGAAAATGCGGGTTCACTTCCTCTAAATTCAACCTTCCCAATTCCTAATCCATTAGTGTAATTAGTACTTAAGCAGTATAACCCGAACGGGTAGTAAGACGTGGTGCTTAACTATACCCTATATGTGGCTAGCACTAAAGAGTAGTATGATAAAAACATTGCTGGACAAAAACTAGTATACAGTACTAAATAGCGTACAACCAGAGATTTAAAATATTAGTGAAGTATACTACTTTGTAAAAATACTAAATCAAAAGACAGAGGGTATTAACTTGTTTAAACAGTCTTTAGCGTATATACGAATATTATACATGCATATACATGTATAACGATTTCAGAATAATTTATCTAAATGAGAAAACAGGTTTCAATAATCATTGCGAATACTTACTTGGATATATTTGATTTGTCTTGGGTAATGTTCAAATAAAATTAAGAATGAGCAATAAAAAATATATCGTACATTTTGCTATCACTCAATACATTAAAGCGGATATCTAATTTCAAGAATTTTAACAAGTTCTTAATCAATATCTTATAATGGACAAGTTTATAAAACAGTTTTTACATTTCACTATAATATATTGGGTTTGTATTTATAAAACTGTCGTACTGTGTAGTTGACCTAATGTGAAAATATAATCAGTTCCAAGGATAGTCCGGTATTGCGTTTGGATCATTCGAAATTCTCCTCAACTTCCGTATACCCCTCGTTTGTAAGAAAGGATTTGCAACTCCCGCCAGAGAAACAAGTTCATCCTCTGCCACCCACTGGGACACAACTTTGGACTTGTAGCCCTCAGCAGTCTGCATCAATTGAAATTCTAGTGACGATCCGGTGGGAATTGGACCCCCTCTCAAAGCTCACAAAGTCCTACACACTTACTAAACTTTATCCACATCACGTAGGGGAACAACTAAAGAGAAACACATTTTTCACGCTCCAAGGCGAAATATTGTCCTCATTATGTTTGAGAAAATTGTCCTCAACTAAAAGTTTGCCACATTAAAATTTTGGTTTTCGTTCTAGCCTTTTATATCTTGATCAAAATATCTGTGTCATATTGAAAGTATTTAAATTATTAAGTTAGCTAATTGTTATTAACACTGCATATTACTACCAGTTCGGGTTTTAATAATAATAATAATAATAATAATAATAATAATAATAATTATTATTATTATTATTGTTATTATTATAATAAACATAATAATAAAAATAATTTTTCCAATTAATCAATCATTGTTTACCTAGGATTTAGAAGAAAATTACATAAATGATTTCATGATACGATCCCGAAGTACCTAAAGGTATTGAACCTCTTCAGGTCTTGCAGTTATGTATTTTTTTTTAAATCATTAAAAAACAAAACGTGTTACACATATCATAACATTTCCTCTCAAAAAATATTTACATAGTTGTTTGAGTCATGCCTTTAAGTATCCAATCTTCAATAATTTTACCTTTCATTAGCCTAACTATTTGAAGGATATCTCGGAGTGGTAGTGGTAGTAGATTAAATAATTTGGGGATGGTACATATCAGTTCCTGTGTACCATAATAGAGTATTTGCTGATTGTATTCACTTCTTTTTTAGAATTTGAGTAGGTGTTAAGGGAGTGTGTGTTTTTTGCTTGTATTTATCAGAATGTTAATATCCTTAAAAGAGAATCTACTCATATAAATGGTTAAGAAGTAGAACTCTATGTTGAATGTATGTTTGTTAGCATTTTTGGTACCGAATATAATTATTCTCGGGATTTTTTCTTGCAAATGTGAAATTTTGATTGTGTAACATTCTGTAATAGTAGTAGTAGTAATAATAATAAAAGTAATAATAATAGAATTTGATAGTAAAATTAAGGCATGTTCTTAGCATTGCATATTACTACCATTTCAGATTATTTCAAATTCAATTTCAATTTCCTTTATTATAATGCTGAGCAACAGTCGTAAGACCTATATAATTATAATAATAATAATAATAATAATGATAGTTATAATAAGTGATTTAAATAGCGAAATTAAGGCAACCACCTTTTCTTACACTTAAACACTCATAGTGCACTCACCTGAGATTCGAACCTTGACTTCTTGGTGCTAGTAATCCACTTTATTGAGGTCCTCCCTCCTTAGACCATGTGACTTCAAGTGAGGATCATATTGAATTTAAAACAAGCCTAGAAGTCGTCTCAAGTCTGAACTAGTTAATTTAAATGGCAGTTTATTATGCATAATAATTCATTTATTTTGGAATTAATGTCTCAAAGAAGTAAAAAAAGAATCATTCAATTTCCATGTAGTGGGGAAATCATTTGTCTTTATTATAGCTTTCTAATTAATCATACCTATCTCGTGGCTGAGGTTTGATCAGTTTCCTAACTACCAACGTAAGAACAGAAAATAAATATATTTAATTACTCTGTAAGGTGTGTTTAATGCTGCCGTGAATAATTTCAATCGCATTATAAATCAGTCCTCGTTACATAAAAATCCGAGAGTAACGTTTATTTTAGGCACTATTCAATACGAGTATACATGTTTTTTGGCGAGTTTTTAGAACCACGCCTTTTCCTTTTATACATAAGCCTACTCTCCCGCAGCTTAAAGGTAACCTGCGCTAATGTTTTGCATGCATAATTTGATTTGTAATGATTTTCAGATTTAATCTATAGCTATTTGAAATGCAAAGTTAACAAAATAATTGTAAGCTATTGAAAATATCTAAATTGTTACTAAACTCTTGTTTTTATGAACATTATATCAAATAACTTTTACTGATAAAATAGTTTTGGTTGATGAAAAATCAGATATTAAAACAAATTTCCATATTTACGGCCTTTATTGAACTTGTTAGCTTAAACCTTTAACAATATTCCGTAATAAAATTATATTACTAGTAATACAAACCAGAAATATTACTATAAAATTTGCAAAACCTCGTAATTTCAAATCAATTACATACTGGTTCAAAGTATAGACGTAAAAGTTCCGCCAGTTAAAACGATTGCGATTAAACAAACATGAGTGTTTAAAAGTGAGGAAACCAACATAACGAACGTCACTTTTTGGTAAATGTTTAATATCAAATTTATCATTGCATTTACTTAAAAATAACGATATTTCACTAATAAATAATCTTTCAACATTCGTAAAATGGAAAGTAACCATTTTACCAGTTCACTTTATACATGTAATGAGAAAAGATTTTTTTTTTTAGACAAATCATGTCCTTTATTAAAATTATTAGAGTTTATTACAAAATTATGAACTAATATTGTATAATAGTTACTGGAACTTAAGGGAACAATAACACAATGATTACTAGCACCCAATAAAATTATGGATACATGTCATTTTAAGGTAGAAACACTTAATTGATAATTTCATAGAACATAGGGAAAGTTTACAACTTTTTAACAAATTTTACTTAACAATATAAGTTAATAAAACTTCATTAACTTTTGTGACCCAGTTTTTCTTACATAAGTTTACGTTCAGAATAATTTTGTTAAATTTTACTTTCATTTGATTTTAATAAAACGGTATTAATGAATGATCAAATTTACCTTATGAAAAAGACTTGAGATTTTGGCACATACTTATTTTTTCTTTAATAACGATTTTTTTAAATATCTTAAAGAAGGCATTTATATTTAAAACTTTATTTATTTGTGCTTTAAGTTGATGCTATCCACACATATTTTAATTAAAATATATTACATTTTTTATTTAGTATACTTTAATCATTTCAAGCTCCTATCATATTTAAGAATTTAAGGTTTACAAGCACACCATCGCAATAATGTGTCTTTTCTCTCGTTCATCAGATGTACGCCCCCTCGGAGCTTAAAGTGTATCACTTCAAACAAAAACAAAAAAGTATTTCATATCATACAGTCTTTCTTACTCTTTTTTAACTGTACCAATATCAGCTGCTGTTTTAACAGTTTCCCTCATACACTTCCACTCTACCTTTATCCACGATATCAGTTCCCAACGTAAACAGGTTTAGGAGTGTTTAAAGGAAAACCACACTAGACGAAGAGCTATACGATAATATTGAAGGTCTTTATAAGATAAATTGTTAATAATATTTTATCTTTATTATAAGTTTATTATATTCAATCTTATTATAGGTTTATTTCTCCTTGGTTTGTGAGAAATTTACAATATTATAATATATATGTTTTCATTAATCTACTTTGTGAAGCATTCATAAAATAAAGCGCAGTTAGTCTTAATTATGAATACCACAAACTTTTGTCATATTCAACGAGATGTATTGGGGTTGGAATATTATAATACAATCAACCTATTTAAATACAATTAAATGCCTTAATTAAATATTAAAATATTTCCATTTTTTAACTTATCATCAGTAAACTACCCGTAAATGATATTTACCCCAAAAACAATTAAACAGTGCTATTTGTCATGTTAAACAAATCTTAGATTCTCTAGCCATTTTAAAAAAAATGGGAATTCAATCAAATTATCCAAGTGTAAAATATTCTTAATTGAAGGGCTAGGGTAAAAAAAAGTGTAAGAGCACTAAAAAAATCTAAAAGTAAAGTTTGAACACAATCCAAAAAGTTCCGGATCCGTGGACAGACTGACAGACAAACCAAATTGTAAAACCCACTTTTTTGGGTTCATGTTCACAAAAAAAGTAAAGTTAAATTATAATCTCAAGCTAGATTGTTCACGATCACAATACTTTCTCTTGAGATGAAAAAGTAAAAAATAGGGGGAAACCATGAATGAAAGAACACCCAGATGGGATTCAAGCACAGACCCCTTCATCACCAGGCCGGACGAGACTGGACGAGAATTATGTTTATTCCACGTGACTACCTAATGTCCAGTAATAGGGAACGAAAAAAAGATCATTACTCAGCAAAATGTAAGATAGTCTTAATTTTTGAATATGTTTGATAGTTAGGGGTCCTAATGAAAATTCCAAATTTTCGATGTTGGTGCATTATGACAGCCAAAACAGTTTTTTCCCCAATATATCTTTCCCGGTGGATCCTAGGATAAAACTAAGCATTATCAATCTTACAGAGGACATAATTTCCTACAAATATTGTCTAAAACAATTTTTTGTAATTCAAATTTCTACTGAGCTGCAGCTTTGTAAATTGGAGAAGAATACTAAAAATTCCAAGAACGCTCCATTTTGAGCTGACTTTTTTTTTCATGATTTTTGGTTACTATACATAGTGATTCATATTGTTTTTACTTATTTTTACACCACGATGAGGTTCCATTAGGAAATCTTACACCGATTCTCCTTCTGACGTTGATGTTTTCTTGCCATCATTTTGGAGTTAATGCAGTATTTACACTTTTCAGCGTACATCTTTTAAGTGTATGCTATTCCGAGTCATTATTAACGAGCTGTTATTGTAGCTCAGGTAGTCTCGTCACCCCTTCTGATGGTTGAAAAGTAAAAAGGGTTGAACATACTTTCATCCCTCTCTCGCCTCGAGAACACTAAAAAGTCAGGGTACTCATAGACTTCAGTATTTGTAATGTGTAGAATTTTTTTATAATTTTGCATTCTGTTTCTTTGGCTAACCTAGAATGTTTTGAAAGTGTATACAAATGTGTTTCTTAAGAAACTTAAGTTTTGTTAGGGCATATTTTATCATATTTCCATGCTTTTACGCGATATGGCATATTTAAAGGTATTTCAGAAACCTTAAAGCTTTTATTTTGGTCATTTTTGAGTCATTATTTTGCATATTTTCAATATAAATTACATTTTTGTATAATTTTCCCTGAAAGCCAGTAGCAAGACTGAGGAAAAAAGGGGGTAGGGAAGAGTTCTCGTTTTAGAACATCTGTACACGCATAATAGCAAATGGTGGTACAATCATGGTGTGAATAATACTTCCACCCCTGCCTGTTTTTTTATACGTCGTATTTTTTGTTTATAGACTTTCAGTTTGGTACAGAAACTGTAAAATGCTAAATTGAACTTTAAGAGTTTTTTCTCTCTCTTATAGGACATGATTTTTAACAATGCATCTTTAGTTTGTCAACTAAACTGTAAAACTAATTAAGTGGTTTTCCTTGGTTATTATTTGATTTTGTTTTTATAGATATAGTTAGTAAAATTGGTTAGTAAAATAAATAATTTCTGTTGACACAGAAACAATCAAACAACTAAATTATATTTTTTGGATTATTTTTGTTTTGCTTCATGCACCTATTATTTGCTTAATTCATTTTGCAAGGAAATAAAATAATTAGATAAATTTTATTGGAAACGTTTTCGTTTTATAGGTCATTTATATGGTTTTAGAGGCATATTTTTTGTTTTAAAGGGCATATTTTTAGTTATTTTGGTCATAAATGCATATTTTATAAAGTATTCTCTAGAAGTTTTGAGAGCATTAAAATCCTAGCCCTAGTAATGTGTTTTGGCTTCTCATAGCTTAACGACGGTGGCAGCTCAGTCGGTACAGCTCGATTGCAGGCTCACACCATAGTGTTTTTTTTATAGTCTACCTCTATCATAGTAGTTTCAAATTGTGATTTAATATCAACTGACTTCTAGCTGATATTTTTTTATCATTGAATTTTTCAACAAACGACATCTTGTACACACTGAAACCTAGGAACAGCTTCAATTAATTATGTATTTATTTATTTATTTTAGAGCAATCACAGAAGAAGCTATAAGTATTTATCGTCAGTTTATAGGGCCGTAAGAGTTTAATTTTCTTTAATAAGTCAACACAGTCAATTTGTCAGTTTATAAGTATGTGAATAAATTCTTATCAAAGTATGTTAACCAGGTTTCTAGTTGGTGCAGAGGCAAAGTAATTTGATTGCTACAGGAAAATAACTTAACAAACTTGTTTTGTACTTTATAAAGCAACTGTTATTACTTTTTATTGTGTGGAAATCAAATAACGTAGCCAATTTACAAGTTGCTTTGTCTTAAATAATAATAGAGGAAATGTTTTGTTCTAGGGTCAGTAAAGTCTTTTGCGTTTCTTCCAAAAACCCTAACATTATTAATGATTTAGTAACAAATATATTTATTTGTGTGGAGAAAGTCAGAGTCCTGAGTCTACCTAAATAGTGGTCAGATAAAATATATTCAAATATAATAAAATTCTTTTTCTTCAAGAAAGTCATTTTTACACACTTGTTCGGGTTAAGGGGCAGTCCATATAATAGTAATAGTACACGATTTATAATATGTAAAGTAGTGAGTTACTCTTCCTTTGTACGTTTAATGAACAAACATGACAAGTTTCATGACGTGGGAGATGTCACATACAGAGAAAAATGCGAGGCTGCGGTGAAATCTCATTATTTCTCACCGCCATAGTGACATACCAGCGTAGAAGAATTAACGAATGTTCCCTGTAAAAGCAGATAAACTGTATGATTATGAACATATAGCTTTTTTTTTAATCCGCTTTTATATCTATATTTTACTTTAAAAAATCCAAAACAAGAATTTTACAATATATTATCATCTAGAAACCGGTGCCAATTTAAAATTCTAAAGATGTTTTATAATACAGTAAATAAATTTAAATTACTTGTGAAATCATTTTCTTCCACACATAAAAATTTATTTCTCTCACTTCCAAAATATTTGGCTATCTTCCAGGATGGTCACATTCGATGCTCTGCCTGATTTGAGCTGTTCTTGGTTTATCGTAGGCGTTGAATGGACATAATCATTTTGGTAAGACAATCAAAATGTCTCTATAAACGTGATCTAAGACTATGGACTTACAATTAAAGTGCCTGAAATTTTAAACCGTAAAAAAAAAAGTAATTTAATATTGTGTATGGTAACTACCTAGAAATAGTTTTGACTTCAACTCAATGACATAAATGGTTATGTTAATGCTAAATAGATCGGCTTGGATCAGCGATGCTCTTACCATTTAGACACCCAGGCCCTTAAGCAGCGTTTCCCAAAAGGTGTTCCGCGGAACCCTGGGGTTCCGTGGAAGGGTCAAAGGGGTTCCGAGTTCTGTCTGAGAATTAACTAAAACGTTCGTAGAAAACAGTCATAACATAGCCGCGCCGCTGTAGGTATATCTAGTATCAAACAGCGCGGGCGGAGCGGGGTGGCGGGGCGGTGCGCCTGTCGAGACAGCGCTATTAGTGCTATTATAAGTAAATATGTGAAAAAATTTCATTCTTAACATTAAATAGTTACTTTTTTTTGTAGGATAAATGTTTTATAATACTTACAATAATTATTTTCTATTTATAATTATTCTTTCTTTTCATGTCAAACATGAAAATATTCAAACTACACTACAAGGTACAATCACTTTTGTTATTATCAAAATGGGGTTCCGCCAAAAAAAGTATGATCAATTAGGGTTCCGTGGCCAAAAAAAATTGGGAACCTCTGGT
>CABFWB010000579.1:84925-111663 GCA_902151455.1 Timema bartmani
TACATACATACAATACATACATACAATACATACATACAATACATACATACATACATACATACATACATACATTACATACATTACATACATTACATACATTACATACATACATACATACATACATACATACATACATACATACATACATACATACATACATATATATAATACAAAACAATACTACATACAATACAATACAATACAATACAATATACAATACAATACTATATGCAATACAATAATACATGCAATACAATTGCATATATACAATGCAATGCGATGCAATGCATATATACAATGCAACGCGATGCCATGCATATATACAATGCAACGCGATGCAATTGCATATATACAATGCAATGCGATGCAATTGCATATATACAGTGGCAGGCGCGGATTCAGAGGGGGGTCAAAGGGTCAGTTGACCCCCCTGTGAATATTAAAAAATTAATACAAAAAAATAAAATGAAAGTTCAAATTTTAGAAAGAAAATACAGCACAGATAAATTTTACAATTTTTTATCATTTTACTCGTAGACTTCTCTTAATCCTGGTGCACCCGTTCGTTTTTCGGCCACGTTTATTCAATGTTCGATATGACTCACGCAAGTGTGGAAAAAATATTTGTTTTCATGTACGAATATTTGTCGTGCATAGCGAGTAACGAACATTGTTCCGCGTAGAGGTAGACTACCACACATCAACGAATACTAATAATCGCCTGAGACCAGTTCATGCACGAATACCGAGTATAGAGTATGTGTGGACAACAGGAGCGACGGAACTGTGAGGGACTATGCCTCCCTGGAATCAATTCTCCCCCCTGATATATTTCAAAACATTTTATACAGGATGGCCCACAGAAAAGTAGCACACCTCCTATATCCAGCAGGCGCCTCACTCTGAATTGGAGGGGGTCAATCCCCTTCTACCTTCTGTTGTAGAATGTGGGTAAGTCAATAAAGCTTTAGACAAGCAGTTCACTTGCTCATTCTTTATGTCACCATATGGGTGGAAGGGGATTTACCTCCTCCAATTCAGAGTGAGGCGCCTTCTGGATATAGTAGGTGGGCTACTTTTCCGTGGGCCACCCTGTATTATCGAATATGAAGCTGAAAAATGACCTTAAATCAAACTCTAAATGACTTCTAGATTGTAAAAAATTTGCCGGAAAAGATCACATAAAATAACTAATAGACTAGAGGCATATAACTGTTAGAAAAAGTCAGAGGAGGAAAGCTCTAAATAGATGTCAGGGTCATCCATATTTCAAAAATGTTTAGGGGAAAACAACTCCAAATAACTTCTAGATGCATGTAATTTGTAATGATATGGAATTATGCATCTAAATAATTTGTTATTCACATCTAAATTCAAAATTACGATATTATAAATATGAGCGGGTAGTAAGATTTATTTGTGTTAAGTTGCAAGGTATAGTGAAATCTTGCTGCGTCTCTGTTTGAAAAGCGAACTCAGTTTTGTAGACAGAGACGCACCTGGATGACCACACCTTTCTTTTTCTTTTTTTTTTTTGAAGTTTCGAGAAGGAGATGTCACTAGATATACCTACTTCAAAGTGCGCATCTCTTCACTTGCAATCCTGACGAGGAACCGTATGGGTCGGGTCTATGACAAATTTCACGTGCCGGGAATTAACATACACATAATACAATAGTCGGGTTTTTAAATTAATATTTATAACGTGTGGAATATCTAGCAAAAACTGTTTATCTACTTAATATAAAAAACTATAAAAGACCAGAACTTTTAATTTATAAAATAAGACATCATCCCCTTTTGATTACCATAATACAGGATAGCAAACTTGAACTTAATTCAATAATTATGTAAAAATATCATACTAATAGTGGCGAACGAACATTAATATATCAGGCTAACTCTTTTATACGTTACAAATTTTGAAGAATTTTCAGGCAAGGACCACCCTAAATAGCATAGTTTCTGAGATAATTCCATTTTCAAAATGTTTTCAGTGGAAGATCACTTCAAAGATTGTCTTGTATAGGTTGCTAACTATCGTAAAAATTAAGGTGAGGATCACTCTAAATAGCTTCGAGTGGGCATCTAAATTTCAAAAATTTCTAGTTGAGTAACACTTTAAATGGCTTATAAAAAATCTAATTTAAAAACAAATCGAGGCAAAGACTACTCATAGCTTCTAGAGTGAATCACTTTTAAAAAAATCGTTGAAGGAGGGTCACTCCAAATAGTTTATAAAAACTATCTGATTTTAAAAAATTGAAGAGGATGACCACGGTTTAAAACATACATACTCGTATGATCAAATATGAATGAGAAACTATAAAATGGCTGTAAACAGAAATCTAACATTGTAAGTAGCTATGTTATTTATAATTATGACCCCCTTATGAAAATGATCCGGATCCTCCCTTGTACAGTTCAATGCAATTGCAATGGCATATATACAGTGCAATGCAATTGCAAGTGCATATATACAGTACAATGCAATATCATATATACAGTGCAAGTGCAATCGCATATATACAGTGCAATGCAATTACTTACATACATACAGTGCAATGCAATCGCATACATACAGTGCAATGCAATCGCATACATACAGTGCAATGCAATTGCATACATACAGTGCAATGCAATTGCATATATACAGTGCAATGCAATTGCATATATACAGTGCAATACAATTGCATATATACAGTACAATGCAATTGCAATGGCATATATACAGTGAAATGCAATTGCTTATATACAGTGCAATCCAATTGCATATATACAGTACAATGCAATTACAATTAAATATATACAGTACAATGCAATTGCAATTGAATATATACAGTACAATGCAATTGCAATGGCATATATACAGTGCAATGCAATTGAAATTGCATATATACAGTACAATGCAATTGCAATAGCATATATACAGTACAATGCAATTGCATATATACAGTACAATGTAATTGCAATTGCATTGCATATATATAGTGCAATGCAATTGCATACATACAGTGCAATGCAAATGCATATATACAATGAAATGCAATGCAATAACATACACACATACATACATATCACACCACCCTCATGGGGTAGGTCAGAAACTGTGAATATAGTTAAAAAAAAACATACGTAATGCATCCTCACTAACTTTCTCCACACTTTTCTATCCTTACATACTTCCTTCGCTTCAACAACATCTCGTAACTCAATCCATACTAATTTTCTCATTATGCCTAAACAAACGTAAGACACTTCTTTCACATTAACCTATTAGGTCCTCTTTCAAACCACACTCTTTCAGCATCCATTCATTACTGACTTTCCATAAAAAAATAAAGCTGATATTATATAAAAATACCACACATTACTGTAACCAACTTGAATAACTCTCTAAAAAAATAACCATTGATCAAAACGAAATTAGTTCGTGTGGTAAGTTTGGTTCCTATATTATTGTGGCGCAGGTGTACCAAAATGTTCACAGAGAGTGCTGTCACGTGAAAATTTCGCTTGATTAAGTATAGGAGCTAGGTAATGAGCCGGAGAAACCGTAATAGAGCTAATGACGGTATAAAAATAGCTCCAAGCCATGGATATGAATTAAGGGATGCAGGAGAGTAGAAAATAAATGGGGTAGGCTACATTTTAAAAGGGAATTCACGGAGAATATATACTGTTTGAAGAAATGACTCCCAACGGCAGGCACATGGGATAAATGTCAATCTCATACAGTTTGTGTTGCCATGCATAGGGGGGTCAGGGCTTGAATGCCAGCTAGGTGTACTAGTAATATCTATCTCAAATAACTTTATACTTTAACTTGACGAAAATGCGGATACATTTCCATGACTGAGTGGGGAAAATACACTTTTTACCATAACCTGTATAGTTTATATGTTAACGACAATGTGTATAATCCAGGCATTCTCTAAAATGCCTAGGCTGTCTATATAATTCCTAAGTGGTTTTAGCAAAGTATGAAATAAATTAGTTTTGCTGTTGTATTTAATCCTTTTACTAGGAAATTTATAGAATAACCAGTCATTATATATTACTGAAAACAATAGGTTACCTGACCTAACCATACCTTCCCTAACTGTCCTACCATAAAATAACCTAACCTGACCGACTTAAATCTTAGGAATATGTGAACCTGCAAGAAAACAGCTCAAGACTTACATAGAACTGGATAAAAGAATTGATAGCATATTCCAGGACTTCAAAAAGACAAAGGACTTGAAAATAATTATGAAATACAACACAAAAACTCGTTCATTTCTTACGTTGCCAAAATGACTCTGGCATTATATAGAGAGCCTAGGCATTTTTAGAACGCCTAGATTTCACACATTACCGGTGACATTATGCATTAGTAAAATGGATTAGAAGTCGTAGCAATCTTTTTTTAAAAACGTTGACACTATGTATGTGTGCTTGTATGGGCGTTTTTTATCTCTATATAAATAACTCAGAGTTCTTAAGTTTTTCATTTATATCTCTATATAGATAACTTGGAGTTCTTAATATTTTCATTCATATCGTGATTACACTTATTGTATATCTGATATAATTTTTTTTATAAATACATAATTTGAGTACAATTTGTATAACACTAGAAGCGCTATGAAATTACACATACAAACATAGACTTCAAACATATGGCATATAAAGTCTTTTTTCAAAATTAAGTAATTCTTATTAAAATATAATTTTTGTTTATGTTGTCACGAAAGTTTCTTTATTCTCAGTAAATAGGAGAAGTTTAAAATTAATTTAAAATTGTAGTTTACTTATTTTATATAATTTTGACAATAAGGACTTGAATTAAACATTTTACTTAATAATCAGGGAAATTTTTAAAATCCCTAATTTAGTTTACATATTCTAATAAACTTTCTAAGAAACATTTTAAATGAAAAAGTTAAAGTACATTAAAACTTTTTATGGAAAAAATACTAATCAACATCTAAGAAGTTGGGGTGTTAATATTAAACATTATTAGTTTATTACAATATTTTGCATGGTTGTATTTGTGTAAGGTTCATTTCCAACTAAAAAAAACTGGTTGCCTACAATATGCCGGATTTACGGTATAAAGGTTTACCATTCTTAATGTAAATAAGTTTATTAATAAGTTAATTTTATATTAATTTATTGTATATATAAAAGTTGGTTTGTAACTTTTAGATCTCAATCTATGGTCAGATTCTATATATTTTGAGATATTTTAATGAAATTATAAAAAGTGGACATAGCTTATATTTCCCACGGACTATTTGTAGCTTGGATAAGTAATAAAGTTCAAACCAGGTGTCGAGTCATACTGAGGTTTACTGAATATTCACTCAAATCAGTGGAACCGAGAACAATAAAACCATTTGATTGTATTTAAATAAACGTTCATTCTCAATCGTATATAACTCTTTTCTGACATAACTTAATATAGTTTGGCACAAAATTTAAAAATAATATTTTATAAGAAGTAAAATATCATTAAATATCAGTGGTGGTGCAGGATATTTATTTTTGGTGGGGCCGGGTTACCAGTAATGATTTTTTCTCACCACGTTTTAAAATATTAAATCAATTTCATTTAAGTTTTCTTATTTTTAAAAATCACTTGAATTACAAAATCGCTAAAAAAATCTACAAACAGAAATAATAAAATAATACAAGTTTTGAATTAAGCTTATCAAGGGATTATATTATTTCAATATTTGTACAAAGGTTGGGAACGTCTGTTATTCTGACTGACAAACATATCGATGACTATTGTTAAACTTTGGAAACTCGGCAATTTCTTCCTCATATATTGAACTATGAACAAACAGCCAACGGATTTAACTTATCTTGTCCCATGTGTTCCTGAGGAAAGTGTTGATTCTTTTTAACATACTGAAACTACGCCTGAACTGCGGAATCTATCTGGGATGCAATATTTACTGTTCCAAATGTTTTAAACCTACATAGATTTTCCAAATGAATGGCATATTCTTCATGTTTTTATAATTATTTTACTCAAGTGTTTAAGATCCTTACAGCCTACTGTCGTCCACAACCCCACACCACCAAACGATACACATTAAAAACTAAATAAGTTCTGTTTTTCTTCACTCACAGATAACCACAATATTTTACTAAACCACGCATTAGAAAAAATTATTTTTTTCTTGCAATCCACCTGCATAAATGTAAAGTCACTAGGCTAATGTGCTCCTAACCGTTTAATCTCAAGTTTTTCTTGCAGTTTTAATGAAAAAAATTGAGTTTTTAATAAAGGATATACTTGATTAATTTTAATTAATCACTTTCACTCATCATCCTACATATTGGGTCTTTAACACATACTAAAATAAAGACACATACACGCTAAAACAAAATATAAACCATCTTTATCGATCGCGGTCTAGCTAAGACCGGCCCCATGAGCTACTGTTTTGCTCGTAATGGAATGACCTTGATAGATATCTCCCATTGGATGACGGGACTTATCTGAGAGAGGCTGGTCCATGTCAGCTTCTCCATTTAGTCATTAGAGTCTCAAGCACTGGTACAGTCACGTGACAAATGTAGCGAGTAGTGAATCCTCTTGGGACTGGAATACTGTTTAACTAATAAAATAGCTCACTGTGTGAGGAGAATGGTGCTCCACTTCATATTAATATTTTTTACAACATATGTTAGAATTTTTATTTTTTATTTAATAAGTTCTAAAAATGTTAGTGTGTCTGGACACCTGCATACCTTGTTAAATAGTTTTTCTCAGAAAAACAACTATACACTATCATAATGTAAAATATTCCAGAGAAACCCATTTTAAACAAAATCGTTAAAGGTATTTCAAACAATTTCAAATTTTAAAAAATCAGTTTTCAGAAAAATACAATCAAAATATAGTTCCTCCTATGAATAGGAAAACCCTTTTATTTATATCTAAAACATTTAACAGATACTCAAATTCAAAACAGTAGTCAAAACTATTTTTTATTTTTTTATTATTAAATTAACCTTAATTTTAGAGATAAAATTAAAACCACTATTGCTCATGACCACATAATAATATATAATTGATATGTTTGAACTAAATTCATCAAAACATTTCTTCTGGTACAGACCAAATTTATAAACCCCTTTATTTAATTCAGATGCATATAAATCATCAACATTAATAATAGTTCGAAACTGTCGTGATTACGATACTTTATTTATATGATAAAGTATAAAGTTCAACATTACTATAACATATATATTTTGGATGAAAATACTATTAGTATTCCCAATTTATCTAAGGCCGAGTGAAAAACATATAAATCTACAATTCGATCCGGTTTATTATACAAGAGTAGACCTGATAGTGTATTAAATACCCCGGTTATTCAGGCGTGAGATGAACCTTTAACTATAAGATAAAAAACCCTTCTTCCCTTTAACTCAATAATATTCTAACTCAGATCTTCCCAACTCCGGATATCCAGTCCAGCACGAGAGTGATGCCTTGGACCATTCATCCCCCAATGTGGGTGAAAGTTAGATAGAGAAATTATTCATCAAAAATCAAAGATTGGAATTTGCGCTTAACCAGGATTTTAAACATTGGCATTGGCTGTAAATTTTTTAAAAATACCTCAGATCTCAAAAACAACCAAACCTTAAAAATGAACGCTGTTTAAATATTAAAGTGTCTCTAATTGATGTTTAAAAGTTACACATGGACAAGAGACATGAATCCGGCACCTTTAACTTAGAACCTCAATTCTATACCGTATTCGTCCTGGTGATTGGGTCATATATGAATTCTTATTTTAAGTCAGAGTTTATATTTAGGTGTCATTTTTATCGTGTTTTTGAAAAATATTTTGGAATGAAACTTAACCCGTACTAAATATTAATTTATGTGTTTAGCATTTTATCTACACAGTTTTGTATTAATTATTAACATTTAAAAACAAGTTGTTTTGTTTATGTATACTTGAGCAAAGTTCTACGCTGTAATTCATGTTAGAATATAACACTTAATGGCTTAAATTTTATAATTATTAAATGGGTGCAATAAAGGAAGAAGAGAGGAATAAAAAGTGGAATACTTTAAAAAGCTTTGTTTATAAGAAAAGTGATTTATGAACAGGTATCTCGTCTCATGTATAATTCAAGAATTCGCCGCTAGGAACTTCATTAAATAAGACACCAACACCTCCGTTAATTGACTTTCTTTCATATAGCTCCTTCCTTTCCGCTCTATGTCTCTCTCTCCCTTTCTGCTCTATGCCGCCCTCCCCCACTCCTCGTGTCGCCACGGAGACAATAAGATCCGGAGGGGCGAGTCCTCGGTGGAAAAACTAGGACATACATTTTCCATCAAGAGGCTGGAAATTGTTAATAACTGTAGTTGAGACTTAAACTAAACAATCATTTTCTTACCCCTCTCCACTTAGTATTTTTCAAACAATGTAGATTTGTCTGTTCTA
The DNA here is from genome assembly GCA_902151455.1 of Timema bartmani. Classification (NCBI taxonomy): domain Eukaryota; kingdom Metazoa; phylum Arthropoda; class Insecta; order Phasmatodea; family Timematidae; genus Timema; species Timema bartmani. Next base: position 93,397 of record CABFWB010000579.1, read on the forward strand.
CTAACTATCCTAAAACTTATTATCTTTTATTTGGACTGGTGAATTTTTAATCATGATAATTTAATTGAAGAGATACATTAATTTAGTAGTAAAAACCGTTATAACATTTTAACCCCATTGGTGTTGCATGGTCTAACGCGACCTTTTCATATCAGGTGTGTTGATAGTGTTGGGTTACTTTGGGGTGTGAACCCTGGTAGGGTCTAACAAAAGGTCCACCACCCTCCTTTTACTAAAATTCAGCTACTATTACTATAAATACTTCTTTACTACAATAGTGTAAGTATGCGGATGAATCAAAATCATATGAAAACATTTCACACAAATCAAAAACCAATTATGAAACAGTTAACCAATTCTTGGATGACCACAAGTAGACAATGTCTGGAAACTACTAGTAGCGGTCAACCAGCCACTAGGACTATGGGATAGCCCTTACCTCCTCCTTTCTTTGTTTATTTTGAGTCTCAACTAAAATTCAAGTCGATAAATCACTGATAGATACACAAGTACTGTTTGTACACTTCATTTATCTTGAAGTATTTCATCTCACTTCGATGGATTCCAACATTTTTGTTCAAAGTTCTGCTGATGGAGGACCACCAACTGGAAGCTGCTATGTGCACTGGAAGACGTCCAATTGGAAGCTTTGTGCACTGGAGGACCACCGGAGTCCTGGGAGTAGCAGGGGGAGAAAGGGGAGAGGGTTGAAAGTTATGCAGGAGAATTGTTATTTATAGGCAATACCCTTTTTTATGACTAATTAATTAATAATTAATGTATTAAGACATTGAAAATTAATATCATTAAATGATATTGAATTAGTAAACAATGGTTTTTGATTATCTTGAACACACTATACTTTTATGAATAGCTGTTCAGATTTGAAGACTAGAGATTGGTACAAATTTCCTTTTATATATGACTTCCGACTACCGTAAATTATGGATATTTCATTTAATCTTTTGAATTTCAAATTGTTTAAATATATATTATCAACATCCTATCATTATTATTTATGAGCTTCCTGGAATACTGCGGATCACTTGATAGGCCACCGTGGACCACACTTTGAGAAACACTAAATAAAACTATGATACTATTATATAAACCAAACCTTTGTGGACATGCAAGGTTAGCTTGTTACTTTACCAAGGTAGACAAAGATTGCTTCTGTGAAATTTAGTTTGTGTCTATTCAATAAGTAGTCTATTGGCTTTCTGGAGAGTGGCTGTTGTATTTTTATAGAGTTAAGATAGGTTAATTAGACACAAGTAGCAATTACACTGTCATAAAAGTTTAATAGTTATAAAAATTGTTACAAGTATCTAATAAATAATAAGAGTAGGCCTAATTCTAGCTTGTAATTTATTTTTTGACAATAATATAGGTGAGATTAAAAAAGAACACGCCTAAGGTGCACATCTTCAGGAATCCTTTAGTTCCTTTGCAAAGTTTATTGGTCATGAAGTGACATTGCTATCAAACAGATGTACTGTGCAGTGTAAGATTTTACTATTTCCTTGTCTTCTCTGGAGTTTAAACTGCCGTTTAGTGGGAGAATTCATCTATATGTCTAAATATTTATTATGTAAATGTAAAATCAAGTCAAATAATAATGTTGAACGTTATCTGTGTTAACGTTTTATTTGTTAAGGCAAAATTATTTGCCTCCTAAAATGAATACAAAGCAACCAACAAAAAATATAATTTCTCTTTGTATTCAAGATTGAATTAATGTATTCTGTGATTACTCTTTGGATCACAGTTGGTTTGGCGTAAAAGTAAGATAGAATAAATGGTACGGGGCACCGCACAGACTTTCTCTCTCTTTCTATAAACTCGTAAGATTTCTGAACGGAATAATATACATTGTATCATCACCACTCCACATAAGAACACGCATAAAATAATATACAATGATATAGAATCAATGAGAAAAGAGGCGCATCTTTGTCCACCTAAGAACATTTCAAACAGTTTAATGTCTTCCACAAGGGTCAACACTTCGTATTAAAATTTCGATTTCTGGTTAAAGTTTTAACATTTTATAAGGTGTTGCAGATCTTCAAGTCATCGCATTGATATTTAATTATTCATTTATACATTTTGACCAATAAAAAATGTAAATATTGACTATTGAGTCTAAAATGGAGATAGATCATTGCTATGCAAACATTTCTCCTAAGAGCTTTAAGGAAAAATAACATACTTTTTTAGATACTTATATTTAATTACTCTATGGCATTGGAGAATTATTGCGTTAAGACTTAAGTAGTATATGTTTACAACTAAAGCTCACAAAATTGTATTAATATATTTGCAAATATCTCAGAAACTGTTGCTTTTATAAAAATATATGTCAAATAAAAGTTTTTTATTTCTAATAGTCCTACAATTTTGCAATGATAAGTTGTTTAGTTTCTCAAATAGTTGTGGAGATACGGAAATTAACGCTTCTGTAAAGTACCCTAAAAATCATTTTCATAGGAAAATGAAAATAGCCAGTTTATTTATAATCTTAATCAACGCCTAGATACGAATTTTAATCAAAATCGTTTGAGCAGATTTTGAGAAAACCAAATTTTTCTCTTTTCGCCCTTCAGTAAACTACCCTTAATTTTAAGTTTTTATAGACACACAGACAGACGGCATTGCAAAGACTATTTTTTAGGGTTCGGGGGGTCATGAGACGTCGACATCCATCAACATTTCAGGTTAGTTTTTTTTTACGGTCGCAATACTTAAACTTTAATGTCCAAAAAGTTAAAAAAATTCATATAATTGCGTATAGATTGAAAGTTATTGATTTTATAAAAATATGTTTCGGATAAAATATCTGTATTATAAATATATATACATATTTGTAATGCTAAGTAATTTCATATCTCAAATAGTTTCGGAGCTATTATAAAAAATGTTAATTGACGCATCAGACCGGAGCCCTTAAAGCCATTTTGCCGAAATATTGAGGGTAGCCATTTTGTTTGGAATATTTATTAATGTTTATAAATGAAATTTAATCAAAATCGTTAGAGCCGATTTTGAGAAAATCGACTTTTTCTCTTTTTGCCCTTCAGTAAACTACCCTTAATTTTAAGTTTTAATAGACACACAGACAGACGGCATTGCAAAGACTATTTTTTAGGGTTCGGGGGGTCATGAGACGTCGACATCCATCAACATTTCAGGTTAGTTTTTTTTACGATCGCAATACTTAAGCTTTAATGTCCAAAAAGTTAAAAATATATATATAATTGCGTATAGATTGAAAATTATTGATTTTATAAAAATATGTTTCGAATAAAATATTTGTATTATAAATATATATACATATTTGTAATGCTAAGTAATTTCATATCTCAAATAGTTTCGGAGCTATTATAAAAAATGTTAATTTACGCATCAGACCGGAGCCCTTAAAGCCATTTTGCCGAAATATTGAGAGTAGCCATTTTGTTTGGAATATTTATTAATGTTCATAAATGAAATTTAATCAAAATCGTTAGAGCCGATTTTGAGAAAATCGACTTTTTCTCTTTTTGCCCTTCAGTAAACTACCCTTAATTTTAAGTTTTAATAGACACACAGACAGACGGCATTGCAAAGACTATTTTTTAGGGTTCGGGGGGTCATGAGACGTCGAAATCCATCAACATTTCAGGTTAGTTTTTTTTACGATCGCAATACTTAAGCTTTAATGTCCAAAAAGCTAAAAATATATATATAATTGCGTATAGATTGAAAATTATTGATTTTATAAAAATATGTTTCGAATAAAATATTTGTATTATAAATATATATACATATTTGTAATGCTAAGTAATTTCATATCTCAAATAGTTTCGGAGCTATTATAAAAAATGTTAATTTACGCATCAGACCGGAGCCCTTAAAGCCATTTTGCCGAAATATTGAGAGTAGCCATTTTGTTTGGAATATTTATTAATGTTCATAAATGAAATTTAATCAAAATCGTTAGAGCCGATTTTGAGAAAATCGACTTTTTCTCTTTTTTCCCTTCAGTAAACTACCCTTAATTTTAGGGGTAGATATCCAATTCCAAAAACCCCTCGGGGCAACCCTATGAAAACCCTAGATATCAAGTTTCAGCTCAATCGGTAAAATAGTTTAGGCTCTAGTTGGAGGTACAGACAGACAGACAGACAGACAGACAGACAGACAGACAGAAATTCAAAAACCACTTTTTCGGATTCAGGAAGTCATGAAACGTCAAAATTCATCAAAATCTCGAGTTCGATTTTTTTGACGATCACCATACTTTCTCTACCTGTAAGATAGAGAGAAAGTAAAAAAAAAAATGAAATTCTACATTCAATAAAAGAATACAACATAGATCACATGTTTTATGACAAAATATTTGAAAAACATCAATTATATCAAATTTTATAATAAAATATATAGCCTGTATGCTAACCAGACGTCCAAGCTATATAATTGCGAGATTTGGGTGCTATCGGTATAGTGGTTTTAGAGTTAAAGAGGAACATACAGACGCCAACTCATGTATATATAAATATATATACATGTATGTATACAGTCGAGCTTGGCTATAACGGCCTTGGCTGTTCTTCAAACTCGGTTGTAGCGTCATTTTTTTTAGCAGTCCGGTCAAACTCATATCTATTAACATTATAAAAACTTGTTTTAGCATCACTACCACGGTTGTAGCGTCAAAAACTTCTAAGATATTTTACTTTAAGTTTCATTTAAATGTATGCATATGCAATTTTAAAATACAATTTAAATTTATTACAGTATGGTAAACAGTGCTTGTTACGATGGGATATAGCTGTTCAACTGTAGAGCCTACCCTTTTTGTTTATTGTTTCGAACTCGCCTGTACTAACCAAACCAGTCTGCGCAGTCGCATTCAACTCTCGCACTGAACATCACTTCTGTTTTCAGTGTTTTGGAACATTCCAGTGTGTGCACGTACTAAGTATCACCTCGTCTCTGTTTTGGCGTATTTCTTAAGTTCAGCGTTAGTTTTGGTGGTCATTGTGGAGTGTAGATGTAGGCCTAAATTTTCTTTTAATCATGGTAAGTTGTAGTACAAAAAAGAAAGCTTCTGTCTATTCAAGAGAAAAAGTACGTGTCATTAGAGCCTGTGAAAGTGGGCGAAAAAAAAGCAGATGTATGCCGTGAGTTTGGATTATTTTAGGAACAATTAAAAAAAAGGGTAACATTTTAAAGCCATTTGAAGAAGATTGAGGAAAATGTTTAGAAATTAAGAAATGCGAACATAGTGATAAAGTGGTTCAAACAATGTCAAAGTTCAGATTTTATTGTGAATGGACGAATTTTGAAAGAAAAAGGTACAGAATTAGTAAAATTGTTTGGTATTGATTTTACATGCTCCAACGGATGGCCAGATCATTTTAAAGCTTGGTATTCGATATCCTTTGCAAAAATTTGTGGTGAGGCAAAAAGCGTAGATCTAAACGTTACAGTCAATTGAGTACGTAACACTTGGTCATTCCTTAGACGATCGTGTTAAGATGAAGACATCTTTAACAGATACAAGGAGTGATTTTTTTTATGAAAAAAGTCCAGATAAGACTCTAGAATTTAAAAACGAAAAATATGTTGGTGGGAAGTTTTCCAAATAAAGAATTAAAGTTTTTTTTATTGCGAACATGACAGGAATCGAAAAAAGGAAACTTTTAGCTATCGGGAAAGTCTTCGTCTTAGATGTTTTAAAAACATTTAAAAAAAACTTCCTGTAAGCTACACTGCCAGCCCATAAGCGTGGATGATGGTGTTTTTAAAGATGGACTAAGAAAGAGGGATAAAGAGCTGTATTTGAGAAACAGAAAATCTCTACTCATAGTTGACGATTGCTCAGCCCATCCAAAGCTAAATTTGACCAACATTAATCTAGATTTCTTCTTGGCAAACTGTAAGAGTGCCTTGAAACCAAAGGATCAATTTGCCATTTGAAGTCTTAAGTGTTATTACTACAAGCAAATTTAAAAAAAAGTTGGTATGGACACGGCGAAACCTGTTACAATTTCTTTGTTAGGTGCGATAAAATTCCTGAACGACCCTTGGAAGAGTGTAATGCAGCAGTAGAAATCAAAGTGCTTAAATAAAGCACAACTCGCAAACAGTAATTTCCTCAATGCTGATGAAGAAAGGGACTTAGCAATTCAATGTGAAGGAATTTGGAATTTTGCTTTATTCACATGTGTCAGTGGATGACCACATAGAAACGTTTAAAATGTTCAGTGATTCAGAAACTCTCGTGGAAGTAAACAACTCAGAGGAAGAAGATAATGATGAAGAAGAGACTGAACAAGAGGAGGATACCGACATAGTTTGTCCGACATTACAGGAGGCATTGAGAGCCGCTGAAAATTTTCACGATTTTACCGATTCAGAGGAACGTCTGCTGATGTTTAGAATGCAGTGCAGCATCACTACAGCACGAAATAAATAATTTATTTTACAGAAAGGAAAGCTAAGTAGAAAATTACATATTACTATCGAGAATAGGCCTAAATGTAGGTTATGTAAATATAATACTTTTTTTAAAATGAGTATTTCACATTTGTAAGTTAAATTCAATTTGTAATTTTTGAAATTGATACCTCTTTTATAGCATCATTCTGTTGTAACGTCAAAATCTCTTTGGTTCCTTTTATTACAATATAAGCAAGTTTGACCGAATAATAGAAGATTGAGTCATTGTTTATCTTTCTATTATCAAATCACTATTTTTTTTAAATAAATAAGAGAAATATGTTAGAAAGCTTTATATATTTTAAAAGAATTTAATAGCGCACAGTCATATACCTACTCGCATCGGCTATAGTGTCAATCTCGTCTTATTTGGTTTTCTTGTAATGGTGAGTTAGATGTTATAATCCTGGCCAGATTTATTGGGATGTTTTCTTTCTTCGTCCATGAAAATTGAAATACATTTATTCTACATTTTAAAGTCCTCATCCTTATTTTATAAGTATACATTTTCGAATATTCTGTATGGGTGGTAAAACGTGCTGTCTCTAAACAAATAGTTTATTAATGACATACTCTAAGAAGATAAAATAAATGCATCTGATGTAGTGTACAGAGAGTATTGGTAAAACAAATTAAAATATCATTCATGTATCTGACCAGGATTACAAACCCAGACTCCTTACCAATATCAACAAAAATTAAGCTGAGTAACGACCCTAGACTGTTTGATCAAAGTTTCTGGTTTTGTATCTTTAGGTTATGTAAAGCAATTTGGTTTGTCGTGTGCTGAAATAAACCTTTGGTAATGAAATGCAATATTCAAATTTAGTTATTATAACTTTTATTAATTTTATTATTTTGGATTGCTTAATAGTAAGTTGTCAGTTATTAATTAATTTCAATTGTGCTACCAATGGCGAAATATTGATTTTATATAACTAGTAAGGATGTGCTAATCTTAAAAATATTGAGGTCAAAGGTCAAATATCCTTAGAATTGACCTCGACATCCTCAATAACTTTAGAATCTTCAAAACATTTCTAAAGAAAAAAAAATAATTCTCCCTTTTATGAACATACTTGAAATATCTCACTAAATATGACAGATTTAATCATATACTAAATTTTAGAACAGCTACAAAACAGTATGTAACACTGACTAGTGATGGCATAAATAACGTAAACATATTATATACATATGAGCCCCTAAGAATACAAGTGATGTAAGTAATTTTTTCTCATTTTGAGATAATTGGAGGTAAAGTTAGATCCATATAGAAAACTCACCGATTTTTCTGATCTTTTCAAAATAATTAGGTACATACATAAAGGTTCAACTTAACTTATGCACTAATCAAAATTAGAAAATATAAAAAACTTATCTAGTTAAGAATTTATTTTTACAATTATTTGTATTATTTGATGACTTAGACCATTTGTGCTGTGAACAATTTTTAGAATTAGGCAATTAAATAACTCAAAAGCTGTTTGTCTAAGTTAGGTAGTTTTTTAATTGTTAATTATAGATCAAAAAACTTATTTGTGTTAAATTTAAAGCTATTTATGTTAAATTTAAATCTCCTTAACTTGACACGCATTACATGGCCATTGTCACTCCCATCACTTTGAAAGACTAAACAAAGTTATTTTCCATAGTAGCACTGTAACTTCAATAGAGATTTATTATCACTAACGCTAAACAAGATTTTGAAAATAACTAATGACAAAAAGTAAAAATCTAATGTGTTAAAAGACACAACCAAAAAAAATTTAAGCAACATAAAACACAAAACCCAACTTTCTCACATGAAATAGTTTGCACTATCCCCTGAATTGGAATTTGTTATTGTTCATTATTCTCGTCTAAAATAAAAATTACAGTTAGCAAACAGTTATAATGAAACAATGTAAGTAGCATTAGTAATAAGCAATGCCTAATAGTTTATTTTATTTAAGCCCTACTAAAGATTTAAGCAACGTAAAAACTTAACTTTTTCGCGTGAAATAATTGGCCTTATCTACTAAATTGGAATTTTTTATTGTTCAATATTCCCGCCTAAAATAAAAAATGCCTAATAATATATTTTTATTTAGGCCTACTTTCTGGATCATACTCGGAGCCAGATGATGAATTGATTAATTCATTTTCGATCGTAAAATCACTAAGTGTGGTCATTATAACTTAGAAATTTGAACCAGACCATCTAAATTCAAAAGCACATCACGACTTACACCACTTGTTCTGTCAACAAACGCGTTGGTGTGTTAACAAGCTCAAATATTTAGTGTAATCTAGCGGCAAACATATAAAGTATGACCTACACCACTTTACCAGTTGACAGAATGAATAATTCTTCACATGCTTACATTGTTAACTCAAATATGAAAAAAAGTGACTTACACCAATTGTATTCTCAGGATCTCATATGTATAGTATGTCAGCATAAAGAAAAAAGAGTGTACTTTTTTATTTAGACCTTTCTCTTTGATTATATGAACATAATGTATAGTTTAAACATTAAAAATAGAGTTCTATGAGCACAGAAAAAACTAAATCTTTGACTTCGACCTTTCTTCACCTTTAAAAGGTGGTCTTCACACACCTCTGATCATTATTAAAAACTTTAGCACAAATTTATCGAATGATTGATGCTAGTAATCAAAAGTACTTCTAATTATTTAAATTTATTTTTAGCTATTAGCATTTGGTGACTCGAAGTTTGAACTCTAATTTAAACTAAAATACTTGTTTACTTAATCTCTTTCTTCTGAGAAAGAAAAAAAAATAATTCAAATTTGAAATTTCACTGGAGATATTTACATTAATAATTAGTCTCTTGTGACCCACACCACCTCGCTTCTTCCCTCTCCCATTCTCTTCATCCTAGAAAGTTTGGAGACATTCTGTTTGGTCTTTAAGCAGTAAAACTTATCTGCTAAAACATTATTTTCTGAATGAGCCACTCCATAGCTTTGTGTAGGGGAATGCTTGAATTTAATTATTTGATCTGATTTGTAAAGTAAGCATTTCGAATTTAAAGAACTCTAGCATATTGCCATATATTTATTTTTAACTTTAAAAATATTTAATTATAATGTTGAAAATATTCTTTGTAAAGTAAAAACTTTTATTAAAAAAAACTTTTTTAACAAAAATATGTACAACAACAAATTGTTGTTTCTGATTCCAAATAACATTAATGTAAATGCTAGGAAAAAAAATAATTTGGTGTATGGATCTTTATGGATGTGAAACATGGACTGTTACTCAACATGAGAAAAAGGAGATAGAACTGGAAAAGGTCACAGAAAAATATCATAGACAGATAAAGCTAGTAATCATGAAGTGTTTGCAAGTTTAAATAAAAGAATAATGATTTGGTAAACTACAAAACTACGTGTAGATGGTATACTGTAGACTGTGTAGGTCATACACCGAGACACCATTAATTTATGATTACTGAAGAAAGATGGGAAGTTAATACAAAATGAGGTCAGCTATGACTGCAGTACATGAAACAAATTTGGGGTGATATTGGGACCAGGAACTAAAATCCATAATTTAGATTTTGTTCTCAAATATCTATCTGAATGAGCGGGTTTTGCGTTTTATATATATATATATACATAGTGGGTTTTGCGTTTTATATATATATATATATAAAATTTAGATTTTGTTCTCAAATATCTATCTGAGTGAGTGGGTTTTGCGTTATATAAANCGTTTTATATATATATATATATAATTTAGATTTTGTTCTCAAATATCTATCTGAGTGAGTGGGTTTTGCGTTATATAAAACCGTATTTATCCACCTTCCGGGCTTGTAAAATTAAAATTTTGCTCGGTAGGAATGTAGCAGGATTTCCCCACATAACCAAAATATTCCAACATTGTTGGAATATCAAAATACGAATCTGGGATATGGGGTACCTACTTTTTAGATGAGGAAGAAACTAAAAATTTGACATACAGGCAGATAAACACCTTCATATAACCAAATACATCCTAAATTTGGAAATTTCTATGAGTAAATTGGATTAAAGAGCATGTGGGGAATCAATATTAAAAAACAATAAACAGCTACGTAATTCTCACTGTGGAAGAAAACAAATTTGACAGGCAGATAACAAGACCACTCTAAATAAATATAAAGGACCGACAGTGTTACATTTTTAATTGGGACTATGGGAAATAGAAAAAGTGGTTGGGGTCTATAGACATAAATATACACTTTTATTTGTGAAAAAAAAATTTAATTTGGAAGGCAGGTGGAAGGACATCTCGGGATAGCCATATTTATCTTAGAATTCATAATTTCTATGTTGGGGTTGTTTAATTGGGGAAGGGAGGGTTTTACAATTTCAAAAAAACTAAAAAAACTACTTTTCTGTGTGGTAGAGAACTAAAATTCAGTAAGAAAGCCTAAAGACCACTCCAAATAACCTTAAAAGACTGAAGAGTTTAAATGGCGAAAATAGAGGAGGTAGAGGGGTTTAGATAAAATAGAAAAAAAATATTTAAGATATGTTATAAAATTTAAATTGCCATGAATGAAGAGAGATTACTCGAATGACAAAATAAATGTTAAATATTTACTATTTAGAAAGAGGGCTAGTAAAACGTGAGTTTTAAAATTCCCAATAATAAATAATAGATTATCTGTAAGTGTGGTAGAAGGTTGAAATTTTTTTGTGGTGAGAATCAAAGGACCATGTAAGGGATTGATACTTTTGTATTACAAAATCGTATGTCTTTTCTTTAAAAATATAAGCAAAAGTTAGAATATTCAAACATACACTCAGCAATGCACCCCGTTACGCAAAATTATGAATTACCAATACACCTATCGCCTAAATAAAATATTTTAAATTTGCAGAAGAGGATGATGAAATTGGCAGTGAAAATCCTTAGGTTCATTTTAAGATGTTGACTATCAACGCACTTTCTGTTTTAAATAACATCATTTCACTACCCAAGATAATTAATTGATTAAATGAGGGACCTTTGCCTCTCAAAAACAAATATAAACTACTAGGCTCACGTCTTCAAGGTTGGAACCTGCTGGATAAATTCACAAAAATTTCTGTGTATCGAAGTCGTCAAAATTGTTTCGTAGATTTGGTTTCAAGTAGTGGTAATCTTTGCTTTTGTAAATATATAAATGGTTTAGTGAAATACTTAGGATATAAGCACAATCCTGAGCAATAGCAGATTTTTATTGATTCCTTGAAAGTAAGTCCGAAAGCTGAAGTCCTTCATAATAGTATCGCTCTGCCATCCATTCCCGTTGGCCATTTTCATCACATGAAGAAGTCTTATGAAAATATGAAGATACTTTTGGAGGAGAGCAATAATATATAGAACACAATTAGAACATATGTGGGGATCTGAAAGTTGTAGCACTTTTATTAGGAATGAAGTTGGGCAACACGAAGTACTTTTGCTTTCTCTGCTAATGAGACAGCAGGGCTAGCTGGCCCATTACCACCAAACCCAGCGGCCCCCACGTCAATGTTTCATAACCATACAAAAAAAAAGTAAAGAAAAATCACTTTGTGAATCCTTAAAGTATGTATTTACCTCCTTTACATATAAAGCTTGGTTTGACGAAGAATTTTGCTAAGACCATGGACAAAGATGGGCAATGTTTTAAACATCTCAAAGAAAAGTTCTCCTTACTTAGTGTTGCCAAAATAAAGACTTACGTATCAGACAGGTTATGAAAGATAATCTATTTGAGTGTGTACTAAATCCTGCAGAAAAAAATAGGGTGGTGTAGTTTTAAAATGGATGCTCAAAGTTTTCTAGGAAACCATCGAGCTCTTAGCTACAAGGAACTTGTTGATGAGCTCATAGCCAGCTTCAGACACTTAGGGTGTAACATGTCCTTAAAAATACACTTACTTTCCACTAAGTTTGATTTATTTCCTTCAAACCTTGACGATGTCAGCGATTAACACGAAAAAAGATTTCACCAAGATAATTTTCACGAGAGAAACAAACTACTGGAGAAATTGGAATTGAAACATTCTTGCGGATTACTGTTGGACTCTAACGAGTGATTTAAAAGATACTGCATACAAGAGAAAATATTCAGCTAAAGCAATCAAATGCTAAAACCCTTTATTTTAAATATTGTAATTACACAAAAAGTTGTATATTTAAATAACATAAAATTAGAAATTTCTCAATAGTGGTGCGTGGTTGAACATTTTAAAATATATTTTTTGAATTTAGCATAAACTACATAAAAAAGACGATCCATATAGTTAAAAACGTAAAACATTTTGGCCAGTGTTATTACCAGTCAATTAAAAAACTACTTTCGGAACGTTTCTAAGCCCACATTTGTTTTATTGCGTCCTACTATCCGTCCGGGATTTCCACATCCAACCAAACAGATGGCATAGGAATGAGGAAAGTAAAGTATAGAGGAAGTGCACAAGCTCTTGCAATAAGAAAGAAATATGAACAATATCTGAAAAATATCCTGATTACAGTCGTTTGAGATTCAAAATACCGACCTTTCCATCATCGTCTAGCTAGATTTGACGAGCTTGATATTTAGACCACTTTCCCACAAGAGTAGGCCTGGTTTTTTTAAATGTCCGTTGCTTAACCCATTGGCGTTGTTAGTGAGGGGTAGAGTGGAGGGAAAGACAGGGGGGTACACCTATTCCTATAATCTCATAAGATGCGAAACTTTTTAGTAAAGTACTGAATTTGGGGAAAATATGTGCGATCATTGGGGCTGTAAAGAGAGTAAACTTAACGTTAAAAATGTTAATGGCCTAAAACATGTTTATTTTTATAATCCTACTAACATATAAACACGACCTGGTGTTTCTTCATTTGTTACTCTTTCACGCATGAAACATTTTACCAATTGAGCTTGAATTTTTTATGAACGTAATTTTGACATTCTGTTAAAATACAGGTTCATTAAAATTTGCGTCCTTTTTTTTCAATTTGGTGACTTCAACCAGCCTTTTGGCCTTGTTCTTGTTTTTTGCTTACTGGATTTTCACTGGACCAACTTTGAAAAGTTCCTAAATATAATGCATATTATTGTAAAATACATCTCGTTTAGGTAAATAACGACTAATATTAGTCAGAAGTATATGTTTAACAACTTTAATTCTTAGCTATAAACGATTGACACCTTACCTTTCAATCCGAATTATGTATTAGAACACTTAAATTGCTTCAACAGGAATCTAATTTTTTTTAAATCTGGACATTTTCCAATTGGAGAGTTTAACACGTCCCACCACTAGAAGGCTAGTCCCTGCTCTCTCCATCACCAATAAGACTGCTTAGGGGCTTGGTTATTTCTGTACCTCCCAATAAACAAGAGACCGTGATTCCTGTGACTAAACCAATATGTAAACTGTATGTAGGCTCCAATAAGACTGATGGAAGTTTGTTCCCCCAACTATTGAGTAAAACCATATAATTGGCTTCAACCATCAGTATGGGATTCACAGGATGACTACCACCAGAAACACTCCTCCGCAGAACTGAATCCTTGTAGAGTAAAGATCACTCAGAAGATATCTCTACGCACTGTCTACTTAAAGCGTCGTGACGTCTATTATTGAAATAAAGTGTCTATCCTCCCCTCACGTATGAGTCGCATCTCGAAAATAGCCGACTATAGCTTCTCATGAGATCGATTGTTGTAGGTCGCCATTCTTTTGATCCAGAGGGCCGTAGAGAAATGACCGGCCATCGAAAAGAAATTGAGGGGTGCTTTTATTGCTCCATTTTCTGTTGGTGGTGATGTATTTTTATTGTGGTGCTGTGGTCTGTCAACTAAAACCAAGGAGTGAAAGTGATGGTGATGGTATATTTGTACCCTGGAGGCGATATGTGAAATGACGTGGAGAAAGAATTGACTAAGTCGCTGAGACCCGTTAAGCGAAATAGAAAGTTACCATTATAACTATTATTTTAAGGATATTTAACGGTAAATTAGACCACATTGATTGGCTTAAAACGTCAAGTTCTAGTCTGGTCTAATTTGCGGGTAATGAGGTCACATTTTGAATTCCAGCTGGGTGTGCTGAGGCTATTTTTTACTCAATGGTTTCCCACTCTCTTTCCACGTCAATGATGGTACACTTACTTTAATTTATATCTTCTTTGTTCATAGCCTATTAGTATTATCAAATCCGTATTGCCCAGACGAGTAGTAAGGCACGGATAAAAGAACACTTTACAAAGTTAAATACTTACCAAATAAGGTATGATATTGATTTAAGAAATTAAATAATTCATAAATAAATAATCATGCTAGATGTTAATAAGTTTAATATTTCATAATTAAAAGATAATGTTACTTTACTAATTTTAATAATTCTTATTTGATGTTAGAGTATTAAATTTTAATATGTTAAACCATTGACGAAAACCTATAATGTATTATATTAGATAAGTTGAATATTATTTAGATGAGTAATGATAGAAGTTTTCAAGGTAAAATATTCTTACCCAATTGGCCACAGAAGGTTAGCTAGTTAAATGACTCCTAAACTATTTAAGATGGAGGATAAATACTTTTTTCAGTTTAGTTTTAAACTTAAGAAGTCAAGTTACATAACATTTCTCCTACATTTTCGGAACATCAATTATGTTTGGGAGCTATAATATTATTACTACCTGCCTAGTATGATTATAGATTTGATGAAAAACATTATTTAAATAATTTGAATCTGATTATATTTTATTCTTCTTTATTCTTTTAAATATAAACTACACCTCCGAGATCAATTCTTTGGCTACTGAAGATAAATGGTACGGAACTCCACATAGGCTTTCTCGCTCCATTGTTTAAAATTGGAGATATTTACTCGAAACCCGTAATATATGTGAAACGAAATATAATAAACTATCAAACTCGAGCAAAAATTGAATTATAATTACGTAAAACATTTTTTGACTTCCAATTTTAAAATTTATCTATATACATTTTTTTAATAACTAAAGCCCTCATTTGTATATTCGGACCAATAAAAAGATTGCTATTTGGTCCACAAGGGTTAACACTTCGTATTAAAATTTCGACTTCAAGATAAAATTTTCAACATTTTATTAGAGGTTGCACATATTATGGTTACCACATTGCTATTAAAATCATCATTTATTAGTTTTATAAAAATATATTTCCAAAAAAAGATTTTGTATTATAGATAGCCCTACATATGATCATTTCTACACACACAAATTGAATTCGCGTAACTTCATAATGAATCAATGTGTAAAATGTTTGTAAATGAATTTGAGTATTAACGTTGTTTTAAATATAAAGTTAAATATTGATTATCTTACAGTGTATATCTGACAACATGTTTATCAAAATTAAACGTGTAAAATTGTCTAATGTTTTCTTACTAAGTCCTTTGTTGGTTGAAGAGTTTTAATATTGATGTCACACTTTTATATACCAAGTCTGTAGTTCGGAATGAGTGTCTGCGAAGTCCATAAAGAAAGTCCAAGAGAATCAAACATAAGAAGAAGAAGAAGAAATATAAGAGAGTTGGATGAACTCCGGTCAGAGAGGGAATATTTCTGGTGATGTCGTCTTATGTGGCCATAACTCCCAGGATTACTTCCAGTGCTATCCCTTTCTATCATTTGTCAAAAGACGTGTTCTTTACTGTTGGACACAAACATTTGGAACAGGAACAAATAAAACAAATTACAACTGTCAGAAAAGATCATATTTTCAATGTTTCTATAGCTATAGGGGGGCTCAAAAGGTTACATTGTGACTTCTGGATTTACTTCTAAGGTCCTTAGATTCTTAAACTGCTACAATAAATCACGTCTGATTTTAAACAAAAGCCGAGCTGAAAAACTAACATTTTCAATATTGGGGTTGGGTTAATTTCTCCCCTTGACACATCTATATTTATCCTTGTGGTCTCTTTCAAAACATTCCACTCAAGTCTTAAACTTTACTTCTTAGACGTGGCTTCTATTTATATAATATGTCAATAGTTGCAAAATCACTGTCAGATAATCTAATCATTAGGTATGCTCGTTTCTCGAATTGTTGTTACAACCTGAATCCTAACCGGACAGGCATTTCTAATTATAATCAATTCACTTTATTCTTTTCAGAGTTTCTTCACATTTTGACCTGAATAACCCTAAATCTCACATTTTGGTCAGGAAAAATTCCTTTATTCCCTACACATTTACAGCATTATAACAAAACTTGTGCTCCACGGTCCAAATTCCTGTCAGCTTTTTACCTTATCTACTACCAATGATGGAACATCCCTTGCTAAAGGTCAAAGATCGTGATTTATTTGGTTTGGTGATTCACATTCTTCCTCTTGTCACTTGCGTAATGCCTTGAAATAATACTCTAATGTAACAGCATCTTTGAATCTGGACTTCCTAATCGGCCCAGATAAGTTTATATACCCATTTTATAGTTCGTTGTTACTTACCTTAACATCCTTCTCCTTGCTTGGCAGCTAGCTGTCAGGTGCAATCAGCAGCTGGCATCTTGGTGGTACACTTGGCAACTGGATGGTACTCCCGCCTGGTATAGTTAGGATCTGGCTGATACAACTGGAATATGGCTGGTATAACTGGTATCTTGCTGGTACAGCTGGAATTTGGATGGTATAACTGGTATCTTGCTGGTACAGATGGAATTTGGATGGTTTATCTAGAATCTGACTGGTACAGCTGTTATGTGACTGGTATAACTGGTATCTTGTTGGCACAGCTGGAATCTGGCTGGTACAACTGGAATGTGATTGGTATAACTGGGATATTGCTGGTACAACTGGAATGTGACTGGTATAACTGGGATATTGCTGGTACAACTGGAATGTGACTGGTATAACTGGGATCTTGCTGGTACAACTGGAATGTGATTGGTATAACTGGGATCTTGATGGTTCAACTGGAATGTGGTTGGTATAACTGGGATCTTGCTGGTTCAACTGGAATGCGATTGGTATAACTGGGATCTTGCTGGTTCAACTGGAATGCGATTGGTATAACTGGGATCTTGCTGGTTCAACTGGAAAGTGATTGGTATAACTGGGATCTTGATGGTACAGCTGGAATATTGCTGTTACAACTGGAATATTGTTGTTACAACTGGAATATTGTTGTTACAACTGGAATATTTCTGTTACAACTGGAATCTTGCTGTTACAACTGGAATCTTGCTGGTATATCTGGGATCTGGCTGGTCACTGCTGACAACTGAAAGTTCACGTTTGATCAGTGGTCATGGTCACGCTAGTGTCGCGAAAGTACGTTACTTAAACAATTCCCGTATAATTCCCCTATGTCCTCAATGGTCTTAAGTTTTCAAAACAAACCAAACGTCAAAAATGTGCTCTGACGCCAAATACTCCGTTTCTGACATTAAACTGTCCCTACCCGTCCAACCCATGTACAAATCTGTCAGGAATGGCTTTAGTGAGTAGGGTAGGTAACGTCAAAAGAATGTGTGGGTTCCTTTTTAGTGGTTTATTATAAAAGTGTAAGTTTACTACAATGTGACTACAGAAAATGTGATGTAGCTGCTAACACTAATTAAATATATTTAAACGGTAAGACCATGTGGACCATTTTTATAGTAACTCTGTCACGAAACCTACAAAGATCCTGACTTCGGTGCCCGTTTGGTAGAAACCTGCTGTGTTCCGTAATGGTCCGGGCTTACGGCTGCCACGTGGCCAAGAACACCCTCCGGCTAATCCGATGCTCAATCACTGAGGGTGTACAACTGGATTGTATAAGAGA